>MQTX01000074.1:814976-896254 GCA_009735665.1 Angiostrongylus cantonensis
AAAGGATAAAGCTCTCGGCGTTGACCAATCCCTGAGGGATGTGCCATGCATTCGACTTCATCAAGCATCGTTGGACGTGATTAAATGCATATCTGCCCTTTACAATGAGTCGCGGTGGCCTACCAATGTATCGAGCCAGTGCTGCTATTCTCCCAAGCAGGTGTGGTAACAATTTGCCGACACCTGAGGAGTAGAGGACTTGGTGAGCGTTGGGAGCCGGGATCGATTCCATGTGTGCATTGTGGTGCCTCCGACCACTGCGCTACACGCGCCTATTCGAAATATTAGTACAAGCACTAAAATATACAATTATGTGCTCAGCAATTTGGCGCTATCCTAATTTTAAAACTAGGAAACACCCTGGAAACAAATTCCGTGTACGAGCGGACCACCCTGTAGCGTCTCGCCTTCAAATGACTCTCATGGTGATATAGGCGTTTTCGATTAGAGCATGTTAGTGTTGTTCCTGACCTTCCCAAGTTCAGAAGAAGACGAAATCCACCGAAAAGTCAACTTTTTTCAATGAACAAGATATAATTCACTGGGTTTCTTCATGAGGAAACATGAGATTGATATTACAGCATTTAATAATACAAAATAACTGACGTTTCGGCACCTTTGGCTGAACAGATTGCACGTTGCTCTAACTTTTCCAGGCTCTGAAGAAGGTGAAACAATGGAAAATTAAGCCAGAATTATAAAGCAAATCTTTCTGTTGACAACCTCCTATTGCCTTTCAAGAAAAGCAGTGCATTATTGATCAATGTCCAGGTTAAAAGGAAGCCGGTCTTAGGATCTGTAGAGTACAGCAACGACCCCGTGTATTTTAGTCAAGAAAACAACGAGTTAATCACAAATGACAAGGTTAATAGAAAGTCGAACCTGGGAATCACTGCAAGATGTGCCAGCAAGATATTTCCGATCTCCAAGAGAAGCACTGTCACTAAAAAAAAGATCTTCTAAGTTCGGCAGGCAATACACCTCCTCAGCAGCTGCCTAAGACACCGAGTCGTTCTGGTCTTCATCAAATGAAGACGACCACACGATGTATGCAGACTACCAGAGCATAGTGACCGAGTACTGGACATCGAAATGCGAATCCTACGTGTCTACGAAGCAAACAAGACAAGACGTTGGCCAGCTGGAAGAAGTACGCGACGAAGGAGCACCATTGTGCTCAGCATTTGGAGGACCGGCTTTACAGGAGAATAGTGAGTGGTTCCCTTTCAACGGTTTACCGCCTCATTGGGGCTGAGAGGTGTTCCTGGGTGTCAGGCTGCGATATGCAGCAGTGAGATCCGTCGCCTAGCCGGGTCTCCCCCAAGTTGAAAAGAAGTCCGGAGTTTCCACCAGAAAGCCCAGCTATGAGTAAACCAATCCTAGCATCCGTCACCGCCGTGGTACCAAGCTAGTCGCATGGTGGCAAATCCCCCCTCTGATCCACAAACGTAGCGACTGCCTGTGGTGATGACGATTTTGGGTAGACTTTGGCTCGGCTGACCACTGGACTCCAGGGAACTACAGTGGCTAAACCAGCAGAACTCCAAAAAAGTGGAGATTATGCTGGGGCCAGCACAACCATTGAGGACGGGCCATCCAAGTATCCAAGAAAGTAAGTGGGTGTGTCAGTGTTGATTTGCAACTATACTAGGTCTAACGTTGAAGCAACTTTGCGGAAAAAGTTCGAAGACCTTTCGAGTAAATCACATAAGACGACTAGAATTGGGCCTAAGTTCTTCACCGTCTTAACCCATCTCTAAGGAATTGCTACGTAGAGCTGCATGTAGTTTGCATGAACAAGATAGACTCCACAACAAATCTGGAGCTGAAGCGCTAAATAAGAGCGAACAGCAACAACTAGATCATTAACAGTACCACCGTTTCCTCAAGCGTTTTTTACATATCAAAAACCCAATAATGAAATTGATGGCAAATTTCGGATACTTACCGACAAAACTTTCAAAAACCTCAATCGTTACCGCGCAAAGAAGTTTTTTGCTCCAACCTGAGAGAAAAACAAAAATTTTGGGTTCGAGAGGCTCGCGAGTTGATAAGGTTAAAAAACAATAGCGTGTCCGTTCCTGAAAATGGTGAAACCAATTAGATGTTAAGATAACCAAAAAGCACCTTGGAGGTGCTTGGCTTCATCGCCCATCCTGTCGTGCGAAGTTCAAAAGTCAGCACCGAAAAAAGAAAAAGGAACAGCTCAAAATGGCAAAAGTGGGTAGTTTAAATTTAAATCCACAAATTATCTTGAAAGTTACGATTGAATTACCAAAACTTCCTATCTTAATGATGCTGAGATATCTGCAAAACTCCGGACCGCAGATGTCTGCGGTGGGGAATGAACGCGCTATTTTCTTTTCTGGGGATAACGCGTTCACCACCACATCAAGCAGGTCTTTTGTTTCATCTGTCTCAGCTAGTTTTCTATCGATCAATGCCATCGGCAATCATCCGTCAATAGGATTGATCTGGGGAGCCCCAGTTAGGCTTAGACTGTAGTTTCCTCATGAGGACATTCTAATTCTTCAAGAAATGAGCTTACTTCGAGCAGAAATCTAAGGATGCCATCAACTTCTTGTCTTTTCTAGCAAACATTTCTCTAGACTGCAAAGCACTTTCAGCTCCTCATAAAGAACTGTTATACATTTTACGAACTTATTCTTATCATCAAAGTTAATAATGGAAGACATGTCGTCACAACCAATTAGATCGTTTAGCTCATAGATTTTCGTTGAAGAAAAGGTAGCAGCAGCAACATCTACATCCATGGGATCCATTCCATGAGTGGCATAGAAGCACCTTGACAATACTAGAACCCAGGTTGTAGTTTTTAGTTTCTTTCTTTTTTTTCCTAGTTTTTACAGTTTTTTTTGTCCTGTCTTGTATTTACTTGTCAAAACCCATATGTTAATATCCACTGATGATCAAACGTCTACCACCTTCTCAACTTTCTAGGTTAGACCTATAATCAGCTTCACTTTCCAACAAAATTTTCATCGAATTTCTGAAACATGCCCCAGTCCATCTCACGAGCAATCAGATGTTTCTGGATCATCTTCGCGACACGCGTCCCAGCAGCACGTACGTGATAGAGTCCTTCCACGTTATCGCCATCGATACTGAAGTGTCGAATGACTCCGCTATGCAAGCCATCCTCGAACTCCATATACAACACGAAGGAGTGATAAACATATATGGCTTCTCGATTCAACAGCTCATGGCCCTCTTAAAACAATGCCTAAACTGCTCAGTTATCAGATGGTCTGGGAAGTATTAGGTATAAGTGAGAGGATTGACAACGGAACAGCAACTAGCACCAAGCCATAGCACTGCATTTATGTCTAAAGTGGAAGCACCAATAACCGATCTCAGATCACTACTCTACTGGAGATATGTAGATGACTCACTGTTTTTCTTGATGAGTAAACAGCTGTTATTTCCTAACTTCCTAGGCTCTGAAGAAGGTGAAGCCACCGGAACGTCAACATCTGTGGTTCCTATTACAGCGCTTATTAATCCACAACAGCTGACGTCACTGCGAATTTCGCCTTCTTCAAGGCTTGGTAACGTCGAACTGACATGCAATCTACTCAGCCAAACACTCATTACAACAGCAAATAAGACTTAACACATAAATTTGCAGTTCCCTAATATCATCTTCTTTTAAACACCCACCGTTTTATTCGTTCTGTCTTCCAGTTAATTGATGGAGAGTAGCCGCAGTCTTACATTGGCGAGGAATATGCATGGCTCAGGTCAGAGAATCAACCTCTGGTATGGCCCTAGGCCTCACGTGATCACAAGGCACTATTCCTTGCGGTTCACTTTTCGGGTTCTTGGAATTTATCCGGAACGTTTCAGGAGCTTATTAGAGCGAATACGATCAAACCTATTGGCGAAACGGATAAACCTCTGTACGTCCGTATAAAAGAACACGTAATTGCTAGACTTAATAAAGTCAAACCAAATATTCCACTAGGCTTGCATAAGACACAGAAATAACGGAGACGATTTTGAAGAAAAATTCACTATCCGTGCACAGGAATCCAAGATATCAGCGTGTAAAACTCCTGAAGCACTTTGGACAAACTCCAAAACTCCAGAATTTAAAACTACAGAGAGGGGTGTCCTGTGACCACGACTGACGTCGCGCCATACCTGAGGGCGATTCTCTGATTTGAGCAAGGCACATTCCTCGCCCATATGAGAGTCTGTGCGGTGACTCCCTATCGAATAGCTGAAAGACGTAATAAGTTTGTCTGTTCAGGTTATGGAAGTGTTTGGCTGAGTAGATTGCATGGCAATTTGACCTTTCCAGGCTCTCAAGAAGGCGACCTTCGCCGAAACGTCACCTCTTGTGAATAAATAATATGTAGTAACGAACTAGTACGCGCTAATGAAGAAAATAGGGAGTTACCATTGCTACTGCTGTTATTGGTACTTGCTCTTGGTTACTGTTACTAATTTTGCTACCATATTTAGCCCATCAAAAAACTGTTTCTCAAGCTAGGTGACCTAGTTAACTGGCCACCTCAGTGTAGTAATTCAACGCAATTGGAACATCTCACGATAAGACAATAAAACACTAGAGGGCATAAAACATGGTCAATGAAAATTTTATTTGTGTTGAGATTGACTATTCCTTTTGTCTTGAGTCTATGACAAGGCACATATCTTATTCATTGAAGGATCATCAGATGGTCAGTGATGAGGCAACATTGCTCACACCCAATGCAAATATCGGGTTAAACAGAGACCAAAAGCGACATAGTACTTGTTTAGGGATGCTAATGGATTCAAGAGAGGGACTTATTGCTGCCTTGGTGTGCTGTATTAACAGGATTAAGGCATAAGGACCCTCTGTATATGTGTGTGTATATGTATATGTATATGTATATATATGACGGTACTTGGATGAGATTAAGGGATTCATACAGAGAACCATGCAGCATCCTCTCCAGACCAAGTTGGACCCGAACATCTGAGGTATCCACCGTCAGTGCTCTCTAGTTAACTGGCCACCTCGGTGTAGTAATTCAACGCAATTGGAACACTTCACGATAAGACAATAAAACACTAGAGGGCATAAAACATGGTCAATGAAAATTTTATTTGTGTTGAGATTGACTATTCCTTTTGTCTTGAGTCTATGACAAGGCACATATCTTATTCATTGAAGGATCATCAGATGGTCAGTGATGAGGCAACATTGCTCACACCCAATGCAAATATCGGGTTAAACAGAGACCAAAAGCGACATAGTACTTGTTTAGGGATGCTAATGGATTCAAGAGAGGGACTTATTGCTGCCTTGGTGTGCTGTATTAACAGGATTAAGGCATAAGGACCCTCTGTATATGTGTGTGTATATGTATATGTATATGTATATATATGACGGTACTTGGATGAGATTAAGGGATTCATACAGAGAACCATGCAGCATCCTCTCCAGACCAAGTTGGACCCGAACATCTGAGGTATCCACCGTCAGTGCTCATCAACACTGACTTGACATATCTTAAAGACCGATTTTCATTGAACTTTAGCCTTAAAAATACTCAACACATTCTAGGATTATTAAGCCAACACGAGGTTGATAAAAATGACTTGTCTGGCTAATGTTTCGAAGTCTTCTTCTCCTCAAAGGCAGGATTTATGGGAGTCGACTGAAGGTAAATGTCAGCTGATAAAATACAGTGAATTATACTTCGAAACCGACTTTCCTTTAACCTCGGTGTGCTAAATCAATATGTATTCTTTCTTTGATGAGCTTACACGAGGTTGAATACGGTGAATTATGTATTCTTTCTTTGATGAGCTCACACGTCGTTGATAACTATATTTATTTTCGGTTAACGTTTCGACGTCTTCGTCTTCCTCAGAGCCGAAGTTCCAAGTCATATTGATTAAGCACACCGAGGTTCAAGGAAAGTCGGTTTCGAAATATTACTATACTTTGTGATAGCTAACGATAACACCGACTTCAGCAGGTTTGATTGTCCGGAAAACCAATCTACTATTACACTATCACCGAACAATCACAGCTATCCACTGTCAGCAACCTGCATAAAAGGGCATCACCGAGTCAGTATGCCTCGTTCGAGGAGATGGCTCGCTGAGGAGGACTAAGATGTCGAAACGTTAGCCGAAAGGAAATATAGTTATCAACCTCGTGTAGGCTCATCAAAGAAAGAATACATATTGATTAGGCACACCGAAGTTCGAGGAAAGTCGGTTTCGAATATTACAGTGAATTATCACTGGCGGAATTACGAGAGAGGTTCGATGAGGCGATAACATTTCACCACAAATAAAACTTTTATCAGTAGTTCATGCGAAAACTCGTTAAGAATAAGAAAGGGGTGAAAGCTAATGCTCAGCAGCTACATCATCTCCGCTTTGCTGATATAATGCCTTTCCATAATTCTGACCGATTTCGACTGAGCATAAAGAAAAGAAGGACTTTGAAGGAAAAATCTAACGAGAAACATTCCCATTAGATACGGAGTGGTTGCTTAAGCTCTATTCACGTTTTACAAAGTGAATAGTAGCCCAACCATGTGCACCGAGATGTCAAAATAATGTGTGAGCACTAAATCTGAGCAGAAGGAATGAAAAGGCTTGAGGAGGTTGATAGAACACGAACAGTGTAATGTACAGGACAAAGAACACTGTTGTTCAGGTTCATCGTGCGACTCCACGATTCTTCCTCTCTTAACGAATGCCTTGGAAACACTCCGAATAGGTGATACTAGAAGTATCTCGTACTACAAAACGGAGAGATACGGAGGAACCGAATTCAAAATCACGACAACGACGATCAAACATCAGACACGACTTATAATGCAAAGATATCGAAAATCAGATGGCCAGGGGACATGTGATGCGCCTTAATGAAAACCGATGGATCAGAACTGTGAACGACTGGGTATCGTCGGACTTCAATCGCAAAATAAAAACAACATCGGCACATTAGCCCCTTCCTCACGAAGTTCCTAAAAGGAAGCGCTAATGTTTTCGAGTTTCTAGAGCGAATGGAATTCACCAAGGACACCTGCTCGCAGCAGGAACAAATAGAGGCTTTGTTGAAATCCGCCTAAGTCGGTTAACGATTAATGGGACGTTACTGAAAACGTGACAAATTATTTTATTAATCGTGTAAACTTGGGGCGCGTGTGGCGCAGTGGTTGGAGGCGCCACTGCGGCGCGCACGTGAAAATGCGCCCATGGCCCACCAAGCCTTCCATCCCTCCGGGGTCGGCAAATTGGTACCAGACTTGTCTGGGAGGATAGCAGCACTGGCTCGATACATCGGCCGGCCACCGCGAGTCATTGTAAAGGCCAGATATGCATTCAATCACCTCCAACGATGCTTAATGAAGTCGAATGCATGGCGCATCCCTCAGGGATTGATCAACGCCGAGAGCTGAGCTGAGCTGATCGTGTAAACTTATCTACATCTAAAACACATCCGACATAAATGTCTTTGCTAATCAATGTGTTTTCTAGATTGCTCGGCTTGTTTTCTTTGGCTAACGTTTCGTCGTTGTCTTCTTCTTCAGTCCGTAACTCCAACCGGTGGTGCATGCCGTTGGTTCTCCCTGTTTGAGTCTTCATAGTCGTAGCAAGTCAAATCTTCTTGAGTTGAGCACTGCTGCGGTGAAGTAATCTCAGACGGCGGTGTTCTTCTATGCAAGACGGCTGATGAGTACTGACTGGATTGCGCACCATCGATTCGAATCACTCGCTCATCAGATAGCCGAAGAAGTTAACCAAACAAAATTTATATAACATTATGTTAGCTACAGGATTGACAGAACACTGGACGAAGGACAGCCATGTGAGCAAGCAGGGTTTCGAAAAGAATTTAACACGATGGGCCACACTCGCACGTTAACAAGACTCATTGAAGTATCGCGAGAGTATAAAAGACCACTCTGTGCCACTTTCGTCGACTTAAAGAAGGCCTTTGACTCAATTGAGATAGAAGCAGTCATGGAAGCACTTGGTAGTCAAGGAGTCCCAACTCAGTACCTAAAGATTCTTCATGAGTTGTATAAAAGCTGCACAACCAAGATATCACCATTCTACAACGATATTTACTTGACGTCAAAAGAGGAGTTAGGCAAGGCGATACAATCTCGCCAAAATTATTTACCGCCACCCTCCAGAACGTCGTGCGAACATTGGAACAACATGCGGGTGAAAATCGATGGTCAGCAATTACACCATCTTCGCTCCACTGATGACATCGTTCTTATAACACCAGACATTAGTCAAGCGGAACTATGCATATGGACTTTGATAAAGCTAATGGAATGATTGGTCTTCGACTAAATCTCAAGAAAACGATGTTCATGAGGAACACATTGGTTTCGTTTGCCCCATTCACGCTCAACGGAACGAATATCTCCGAATGCTCCAGTTATATCTATCTAGGTCGGGAAATCAATATGATGAACCACTTAGCTCCAGAGCTGAGCAGAAGGAAACGAGCGGCTTGGGGAGCTTTCAAGAGCATCGAGGATGTAGTGAAGAGAACAAAGAACACCCGACTCCGTGCCCACCTTTTCGACTCAACGGTTCTTCCTGCCCTAACGTATGCGTCAGAAACCTGGTCGCTACGCAAGCAGGATGAAAGATCACTCAGCGCTATCGAACGCGCAGTCGAAAGGACGATGCTAGGAGTATCCCGTTTCACACAAGCAAGGGATGACATCCGAAGCTCCGACCTGCGTCAAAGATCAAAAATCAAAGATGCCGTTCTGTACGCCAAACAGTCGAAGATAAGGTAGCCTGAACACGTAATTCGTCTGAATGACAACTGGTGGACAGGAGCCGTTAATCACTGGATTCCTCGGGATGTCAAACGTACTACAGGAAGACCACCGACCCGATGGTCAGAGTTCCTTACGAAAAGCCTAGAAGAGAGATATGCTTAATGAAGTCGAATGCATGGCGCATCCCTCAGGGATTGATCAACGCCGAGAGCTGAGCTGAGCTGATCGTGTAAACTTATCTACATCTAAAACACATCCGACATAAATGTCTTTGCTAATCAATGTGTTTTCTAGATTGCTCGGCTTGTTTTCTTTGGCTAACGTTTCGTCGTTGTCTTCTTCTTCAGTCCGTAACTCCAACCGGTGGTGCATGCCGTTGGTTCTCCCTGTTTGAGGCGAACATTGGAACAACATGCGGGTGAAAATCGATGGTCAGCAATTACACCATCTTCGCTCCACTGATGACATCGTTCTTATAACACCAGACATTAGTCAAGCGGAACTATGCATATGGACTTTGATAAAGCTAATGGAATGATTGGTCTTCGACTAAATCTCAAGAAAACGATGTTCATGAGGAACACATTGGTTTCGTTTGCCCCATTCACGCTCAACGGAACGAATATCTCCGAATGCTCCAGTTATATCTATCTAGGTCGGGAAATCAATATGATGAACCACTTAGCTCCAGAGCTGAGCAGAAGGAAACGAGCGGCTTGGGGAGCTTTCAAGAGCATCGAGGATGTAGTGAAGAGAACAAAGAACACCCGACTCCGTGCCCACCTTTTCGACTCAACGGTTCTTCCTGCCCTAACGTATGCGTCAGAAACCTGGTCGCTACGCAAGCAGGATGAAAGATCACTCAGCGCTATCGAACGCGCAGTCGAAAGGACGATGCTAGGAGTATCCCGTTTCACACAAGCAAGGGATGACATCCGAAGCTCCGACCTGCGTCAAAGATCAAAAATCAAAGATGCCGTTCTGTACGCCAAACAGTCGAAGATAAGGTAGCCTGAACACGTAATTCGTCTGAATGACAACTGGTGGACAGGAGCCGTTAATCACTGGATTCCTCGGGATGTCAAACGTACTGCAGGAAGACCACCGATCCGATGGTCAGAGTTCTTCACGAAGAGTCTAGAAGAAATATATGATGATCAACGAATTCCTAGAGCAAGCAGAAACCACTGGGCTACTCTTGTACTCGACAGGGAAAAATGGAAGAAGATGGAAGCCCGCTCGAGTCACTCGACGATCAACGGGACCACAGGTGATACAGGGGATCGTGTTCACTAAGCAATTTCGGAAATGTTTTAACTGTTCAAGCCGAGATTATGTGAAGGCCGGTTTAGTAAATACTAGCATTTCACTATGTTTTCATAAACTTAGGGCGCGTGTGGCGCAGTGGTCGGAGGCGCCCTGCAACACACACGTGAGATCGGTTCCCGTGCCCAAGGCCCATCAAGCCATCCATCTCTCCAGGGTCGGAAAATTGGTACTAGACTTGGCTGGGAGGATAGCAACACTGGCTCGATACATCGGCAGGCCACCGCGAGTTATTGTAAAGGCCAGATATGCATTCAGTCACCTCGAAACGATGCTTAATGAAGTCGAATGCATGACACATCCCTCAGGGATTGATCAACGCCGAAAGTTTTTTTTTATTTTTATTTTTTTTACTAATTTATTTTTTATGATTCGATTTAATTGAACTTCATAAACAACTTATTAACCAATACTGTGAGAACTTTCTTCTTCTGTAGATGAGAAAATAATAGGGTAGAAGCTAGAGACGATGGTCTACATCAGAGTTCTTACCATTTGTGGTCTTAACGTTGGGAATCAGAAACTCGTTACCACCTAATTCATTTCTCATTGTTTCGTCAATCATGCAGTGAACCGCAAACATTCCATCATGTCATATTGACAGTAATGAAATCTAGCGGGAACACTGGCATTCAAGAAGAATGAAGGAGCAAGGAAAAACACAACTCATTCAAGAAGAATAAAAACTAGTAATATTATTGATGAGGTAGCACGCGTAGCATTGTAGATGGGATGCTCTAGAATACAGACGTGCTCTCTGGTTCAACGCTCTATCCATTCAACCCAAGCTTTCCATCTTCCTGGAGTTGATGAATTGATGGCAGACTTATCTCGGGAATGAAAACCTAACTCGATGTATTAGTCGGGCACTGCAATTCATTGCATTTGCCAAATACGCAATCTTATGATGCTACTTTATGATGCTTCTTGGAGTCGAGTGCATGACAAATTCCTAAAGGATGGTAAGAGCTGAAAGTTTCCTTCCTTTCTTTAGAATTGAAGCTCTAGACCAATTCGCTTCGTAAGGAAAAGTCTAACACTTAAGGCTAGCAAAAGAATCATCTCCTCCAAGTATTCTTTAGCGACCAACAACCATTATTTCGACTGATTTATTAGCTCATCTTACCTTTTTCGGTAGGTTACGTCAACTAACCATTATCGCCCCAGAAGAGCCCGAGCCACAGTCCATGTGTTTCCTGTAAAAATCTTAAAACGAAAGCAGTTTGGAAAAATTCCAAACCTCGTGTCAATTTGCCAAATTCTTCCAAGGTCGCCAAATTTGTATCAGACTTGTTTGAGCAGGTGAAGATACTACCTCGACACATATAGAATAAAAGGACAAAGCTCTCAGCGATGATCAACCCCTGACGGATACGCCATGCATCCCACTTCAGTAAGCATCGTTGGGAGGTGATTGAATATCTTCCCAGACAGATCTGGTACAAATTTGTAGACCCGGCAGGGATGGAAGGCTTGGTGTACCGAGGGCGAGGGGTCGATTCTGTGCGTATGTTGCATGGCGCCTCTGACCACTGCGCCACACACCTCCATACTTGACACACGAGCTATTGTAGTTTATCAGTGTGCACCAAATATGGACTAACGTTGCTTAACGAACTCATCTGTATGGCTCATTCCATAGGGATTGATAAATGCAAAATTTTCTCCAGGACAAAGCCGATGACATTACTCCCACTACTACCGCTTTGATATGAATGCTTATGAAGACATTGACTAGACCGATAATTACGTGCATCGCCAAGGTTCTCTTTCAGGTTCAACGTATACGAAAACGTTAGAACCCAAAGATATTTCGATGAAATGAAATGATCAGCAAAATAAAAGATGCTTTTCTAATAGTAATCTTTCTACTTGTCTTTATCAGTTAAAGAAAAAAAAAGGGAAAGGATAGCGTAGGAAGGAGTGTCATCATCGAGGCAACCTTTCTCGAATAAAGTGTGAAGACCACATGAATGAAAACCTTCACTTTCAAAGAGCGCCATTACAACATTCCATCAAATTCATATAGTTGTTTCCCTTATTCTCTTAATCATGTTCAGTAGCAGTATATGATTCGAATCTCATGTGAACGACATTCTTCAACACCATCAATAACGCAAGAGATGGTGCAATAAAAGTCAAAAGCACGCCCTGGATCAACCAATGCCGAGCTCAAGCTTCTTCCACTTATGCAATTTAGTAACCTTCCTTCTGTTATTTAGAACATTACTGAAGCTTCGTCAAGAAGGAAAAAGAAACGCGATACAACTTGGTGAAAGATATGTCTATGCTATTTGCATGTACATTGGATGAAGCTTTGAAACTTATGCTTTCTACGAGATCAACGCATAATTCGCTCAGCCGGGCGTTCACATAAAAAGCTTGCCACCTGGTACTCACGTTGACAAAAACCACACTAAAGGAGAGGAAGCATGGACTGAGACCGATTCACTCAAAAACCCGCTTTCTTATTTGCATATCTATGTTTCTTTGTCTACTTCATAAGCTACAGAGTTCTCATTTTTCTGTAATAGTATTACAAGACATGTAGCGCAGTTGTCGGAGGCGCCCTGCAACACACACGTGGAATCGATCCTCGCGCCTATGGTTAACCAAGCCTTCCGTCCCTCCGGGGTTGGTAAGTTGGTACCAGACTTGTCTGCGAGGATAGCAGCACCGGCTCGATAGATCGGTGTGCTATTGCGGGTCATTGTGAAAGGCCAGATATGCATTCAATCACCTGCAAAGGATGCTTAATGAAGTCGATTGCATGGCGCAGCCTTCACGGATTGATCAATGCCGACAGTTGTATGCTTTTAACTTCATCTATGTTTTTCTGTCCATTGCATAAATTACAGAGTTATCATTTTTGTGTAATACGTATTATAAGACTTGTGAAAAATACGAATTCACCTACAAAAGCCGTTAATTAAATAAGACTGACATTATAAATAACAGAATTAACGATCAATACTGTTGGCTATATTTATTTCGCAGCTCTAATACATTCATCGGAACCCTTGCATCGCAGTAGCCGGAGGTGTACTGCAGTACACACTGAATCGGTCACTGGTTGGATCCAGCGTCACGAACTCGTCGACGTTTCAATCATTCCGCGTTCCGAAATTCGATCTCAGGCTTGTCGTCGAGGATAAAAACAACAGATTGAATCCATGACGTATCGTTCAGTGGTTGGTCAGCACCGAGCGTTCATCTTTTTTATTCGCTATGTGGATGATTTACAGTGAAACATTAATGTGAACTTCGTTACCTCAACCTTTCGCTGAAACATCAAACTTTAGCTATCGATGTCAGATATATGTTGATCACTCAACGCTGGAATAAATTTCTCTATTCTCTCAGTGAACCCGGAATCTCGTCCATGTACATCTGAGAGCAAAGAAAGAATATTGCAAAATGTTTTTTTCTCAAAAACCCGTTGTTTTCGTTCATTATGGAACATCGTCTAAAATATTTATTCAGCTGGGTATCCGTTTGTGGTGGCTAAGTTTTTACAAAAGAATCCGCTGAAAAATCGAACCTGAAGTTGACCATCTTCAAATGATTAATTTTTGAACGGTTCCTCGAGTTACTTATCCAAAGCTGTTACTCTCCAATGTCTACTAGTTATGTCGAACACAAATCATACAACTACTTCCGCGATCATTCAAATCGTTGGAAAATAACTAGGAGTTCAGAAGATGAATACATGAAATCGTATGTGAATACCAATTAGGCTATGCATTTGGTCGGTTATGGTCTTTCCAAGGTTGACGAAGTAACTAGATTCCTCTTAAGTTCGTCAATTTCTCTTCATTTTGTTTCGTGAATGAGTTCGTTCAATATTCTTCATTTTTGCTTTGTGGATGAGTTCGTTCAATATTCTTCATTTTTGTTTCGTGAATGAGTTCTTCAATTTTCCTTCATTTTTGTTTCGTGGATGAGTTCTCCAATTTTTCTTCATTTTTGTTTCGTGGATGATTTCATCAATATTTCTTCAATTTTGCTTCGTTGATTAGTTCATCAATTTTTTTTTATTTTTGTTTCGTGAATGAACTCTTCAATTTTTCGTCATTTTTGTTTCGTGAATGAGTTCGTCAATTTTTCTTCATTTCTGTTTCGTGAATGAGTTCGTCAATTTTTCTTCATTTCTGTTTCGTGAATGAGTTCGTCAATTTTTCTTCATTTCTGTTTCGTGAATGAGTTCGTCAATTTTTCTTCATTTCTGTTTCGTGAATGAGTTCGTCAATTTTTCTTCATTTCTGTTTCGTGAATGAGTTCGTCAATTTTTCTTCATTTCTGTTTCGTGAATGAGTTCGTCAATTTTTCTTCATTTCTGTTTCGTGAATGAGTTCGTCAATTTTTCTTCATTTCTGTTTCGTGAATGAGTTCGTCAATTTTTCTTCATTTCTGTTTCGTGAATGAGTTCGTCAATTTTTCTTCATTTCTGTTTCGTGAATGAGTTCGTCAATTTTTCTTCATTTCTGTTTCGTGAATGAGTTCGTCAATTTTTCTTCATTTCTGTTTCGTGAATGAGTTCGTCAATTTTTCTTCATTTCTGTTTCGTGAATGAGTTCGTCAATTTTTCTTCATTTCTGTTTCGTGAATGAGTTCGTCAATTTTTCTTCATTTCTGTTTCGTGAATGAGTTCGTCAATTTTTCTTCATTTCTGTTTCGTGAATGAGTTCGTCAATTTTTCTTCATTTCTGTTTCGTGAATGAGTTCGTCAATTTTTCTTCATTTCTGTTTCGTGAATGAGTTCGTCAATTTTTCTTCATTTCTGTTTCGTGAATGAGTTCGTCAATTTTTCTTCATTTCTGTTTCGTGAATGAGTTCGTCAATTTTTCTTCATTTCTGTTTCGTGAATGAGTTCGTCAATTTTTCTTCATTTCTGTTTCGTGAATGAGTTCGTCAATTTTTCTTCATTTCTGTTTCGTGAATGAGTTCGTCAATTTTTCTTCATTTCTGTTTCGTGAATGAGTTCGTCAATTTTTCTTCATTTCTGTTTCGTGAATGAGTTCGTCAATTTTTCTTCATTTCTGTTTCGTGAATGAGTTCGTCAATTTTTCTTCATTTCTGTTTCGTGAATGAGTTCGTCAATTTTTCTTCATTTCTGTTTCGTGAATGAGTTCGTCAATTTTTCTTCATTTCTGTTTCGTGAATGAGTTCGTCAATTTTTCTTCATTTCTGTTTCGTGAATGAGTTCGTCAATTTTTCTTCATTTCTGTTTCGTGAATGAGTTCGTCAATTTTTCTTCATTTCTGTTTCGTGAATGAGTTCGTCAATTTTTCTTCATTTCTGTTTCGTGAATGAGTTCGTCAATTTTTCTTCATTTCTGTTTCGTGAATGAGTTCGTCAATTTTTCTTCATTTCTGTTTCGTGAATGAGTTCGTCAATTTTTCTTCATTTCTGTTTCGTGAATGAGTTCGTCAATTTTTCTTCATTTCTGTTTCGTGAATGAGTTCGTCAATTTTTCTTCATTTCTGTTTCGTGAATGAGTTCGTCAATTTTTCTTCATTTCTGTTTCGTGAATGAGTTCGTCAATTTTTCTTCATTTCTGTTTCGTGAATGAGTTCGTCAATTTTTCTTCATTTCTGTTTCGTGAATGAGTTCGTCAATTTTTCTTCATTTCTGTTTCGTGAATGAGTTCGTCAATTTTTCTTCATTTCTGTTTCGTGAATGAGTTCGTCAATTTTTCTTCATTTCTGTTTCGTGAATGAGTTCGTCAATTTTTCTTCATTTCTGTTTCGTGAATGAGTTCGTCAATTTTTCTTCATTTTTGTTTCGTGGATGATTTCATCAATTTTTCTTCATTTTTGTTTCGTGAATGAGTTCTTCAGTTTTTCTTCGTTTTTGTTTCGTGGACTCCTGATTGTTATAAATTAACTGAGTTCTTTATGAAGAGAGTATAGCTAGGAGAAGTTCTCTATGTGGTACCACTCGTTCATCATTACCAAAGCGATAAAGCAGTTTTCAGTCGTACTGACTATGTTTTTCATCAAATACCAAATTAGTCGTAGCGGCGATTGATAGAAAAGAATGCTTTTTTGTAAGAACAAAGATGTAGTGATGGAGAAAGTGAATGGTAAACACACATACAAACCCAGCGAATGTTATGTGCTGTAAGAAAGCGGTTGTTCGGTGTAAGTATATGGCGTGTGATACCCATCATCTTTTTCGCTGAACGGGTTTTCGACCTTCGACGACGGCTTGCCAATTGTAGGACAGCTACATCACCGGCTCTCGACATGTCGTTATTTCACTGCACTTTTATCCTATTTATGATAACATATTCCCTTTATTGCTACTATTTCACGGCCCAGCATCATACATTCTACCTATCCCAGCAATTCTTTCATTCAAATCTTTTCTTCGTATCCATTATCCACAAAGTTTTACGCATTTGTGTGTAGGTTGGATATTTTCGGTCTTTTCCACGAATGCTATCATATACCGGTTAAATCGATTCTCCACCCAATCCTTGGAATGTTGTTATACGGTTTTCCTAGGTTTTCACACCAAATAGTCTTCATTTTATGTGAAACGGAGGGAGTTCTCTCCGAGCAAGTCTTTTACGAATTTTTCAACCTTGTTTGAACCCGTGTGAATTCGAACCAGTGGTCGTGTTTGTACCATTGAACGACATGCCTAGCACTCGGCTTTCCTCGATAATAATGTATACTAAGATGAAATAGTACTCATTTCATAGCCAACATTAAAGGTTTGCCGTTACTTCTCGATGATAAGGCCGTTAGCAATGATGAAGTGATAATGTCCCTTGTACAATACGGCCTCATATGCGGCTGGTAAGCCAGACGGTAATTCATCACATATTGACCAACACCAGTTGGTTTCAATGCGTAAACGACCTCACCTTTAAACGATCATAAATCAACCTAAAGGGAGCGTTATTGATTGAAATAAAAGTCAGTGGAAGCGTAAAACACTCACCAACCACACGTTTCGTAGGCGATGAATAGTTTTGCGGTCATTTTTTGCCGCCGAGATTTGGACCTCATGCGATCTATCGCGTCAGATTCCATTCTGCATATTTCAGTGATGTCTCCGAATGAATCACCAATGTATGCACCAAGATTTGTGATTTCGTTCTAATTTTTTTTGAGCAACTTGAATTTTAAGAAGTTAAGAATAAATTTTAATTAAGGAATATCCTTGGAGTTTTTCAGCAAAGCCTCTGTGAGTGTCTAGTTTCTACGTTGTGGAGCGCTGTCATTATCGAAAAAAAACTACTATTGTTTATACTTATTTATATGATCTTATAAACTGATCTTCTTTAGCTGGCGTGCAGTTGAGATAGCTTTTCGTTGTCGTTGTCGTTGTTGTTGTTGTTGTTGTTGGTTGTTGGTTGTTGTTGTTGTTGTTGTCGTTGTTGTTGTTGTTGTTGGTTGTTGGTTGTTGTTGTTGTTGTTGTTGTTGTTGTTGTTGTTGGTCGATGGCTGACGTTTCGGCGCTTTCGCCTTCCTCAGTTCCGTAATGTTACGAGTGGGACTCGGAAAAGACCTATGCCAACCTCGCATCAGCTTATGTTCGACTTATAAGACCATATAAATAAATTTATCAACTATCTATGTCGAGGTTTATAGAAAATCAGTCTTTTGATTTACTATTGGCATTACGTGCTGGTCTTAGATGGTCGAGTCATATCTATATCATCCCTAATTCTATGTCGGATTTCTCAATAAAACACGAAAGCCCCAGCTCACGATTGGTAGTTTACTCTTGTCTGGGCTTCAGTATCGCGAGTTCATCTTTGTCTTTCTCTCTGGTTTTATCTTTAATAGACATTATGACGACATATGTGCTCCACATTCATGATCGAAAACCTCAAGACCGTGTCATCCATCCTAGAGCAAATCGATCGATTTGCATCAATTTCGCGCAGAACTCGTCATCACATTTTGTTGATGGTAGCAGCAGAACAGCCATTATGAACCACGTAATAGGAAAAAGTTAGTTGTTTATAATACCACTAAATTCGGTTGTGTAGTTAATCTTATCTTTGTTCTAACTGAAGAAAATCGGTTAGTGGCGTTATTTCTACCATTCGTAACTAAACTACCCATCATCCTCGTTCGACCCATACTCGAGGCTATAGGTTGGCTATCTAGGACCAGCTCACGTTTCCTGAGGAGGCCCAGCACGTACAGAAATTTTTCGCTTCGACCGAATGTTCTAGAGAACCCGAATTTCATGGATTGGCCACCATATGTTTCCCCCAAAGTATGAAATTGGAAAGTGCCTGGAATTCAGTTGTGTGTACTTCTCTCGAAAAAAAAAACCTATTCATAAATACACCATCAGTCATAGAAACCAAAAAGAAAACGATTTTAAAAAATGAATAAAATCCTGTATCGACCGAAAATTTGTCATATAACACAGGGAACGCCATCCACAAACAACTGGATTCCTTATGTCTCCATCTTCTTGCTTCTTGTCCGCGAATCCGTACGAATAAATTTGTGTCGCAGTTAGAAACATTCGAATTTCGTTCATGTTCTTTACACTTTCCTGCACCAGATGAGCCTTCCTTTTATGTTTTTTGTAAACATGATAAGCCGTTTTTATTTTCCTGTAAAGTTGTTATCTAGTGTTTTATTCTAGTTCCAACTTTTCTTTTAGTATTTCTTTACATCTTAGTCTAATAGACTGATGCACGTCGCAAATGCTCTTCATAGCATCTGTGGCTTCAGCCATTGCTCCTGCCCTTCTCTCCCTTTAACACCTTTTTTTTATCGTCTTTTTGCAAAGCTTTCCAAGTTCGGATGTCAGCTGGAGACAGCCAGCAGCTCAAACAATTCTATGTTGGCGTCTTTATACGAATGGTTCTAGTAAGTGTCTCGTGGAGAATTAACCAACTCTCGGTTTTCATAGCACTACGTGATGTTGAATAAGCCGCTCTTATTCTTTATCAATGATGCCGGTATCTTCCGAAAAGCCGTCTAGCGATCTGAATAAATCACAGCTTGTGGCTGTTTTAAGCAAGCCGGTACAGGTTGCAACTAACAAATAGTCTGAATAGCATAAGAATCACTGCATCGCTAAGTTCTAGTGGAAATCGCACTCCGTCTCTACAGGATAAAAATATTCCCTTTAGTTTTGCTCGATATCAACTGCATGATTTGTGTCTATCCTCTTTCATTCCTCATTCGTGTAGGTTCCTCTTTTTCCACACGCATCAGACATTAAACGTCATTATCTTTTTCACTTTGTTTTAAGAATAAAACCTTTTTTACAGTCTATATTCGTCTACAATCACAAGCTTCCGAATCCGCAGATGTTATCCCACAACATTTTTCACACGAAAAACCAAATTTGCAGCCCATCTGCATATTTGACACCAATTAAGTTCATGGGGCGCACCAATATATATTCAGACTGTAAAGGCTAATAGTTTCATTCTTGGGGCTTCTTAAAGCTTTCGAGCGTTTGACAATTGCAACCAGAAATCTCCAATCAGCTTGAATCGCTTCTTTCTGATGCTCTATACTATCTTTTAGAAAAAAAAACAACTCACTCATAGTTATAAGGATAAAGAATCGGAATTTGCAAACTTTTACAAGTGCGACTTTAAAACGATCAGTCGCTACTGGTAAAAAATGAAAGAAATGTGTTAACTCATTGAATATACCATGATAAAAAAAAAGGATAAAGCTCTCGGCGCTAATCAACCCCCGAGAGATGCACCATGCATTCGACTTCATTAAGTACCGTTGGAGATGATTGAATGCATATCTGGCCTTTACAATGACTCGCGATGGCCGGCCGATGTATCGAGCCAGTGTTGCTATCCTCCCAGACAAGTCTGGTACCAATTTGCCGACCCCGGAAGGCTGCGAGGCTTCGTGGGCTATGGGCACATGGATCGATTCCACGTGCGTGTCGCAGTGGCGCCTCCAACCACTACGCCACACGCGCCCTAAATATACCATGATAACTTACTTTATTCTAATTTCTAGTATTTTTAATCAAGAATCACCTAATAACAAAAGAAAAAATGAGGAAAGAAAAGAACAAAAGAAGTTCATTAAATCGTCTAAATGAGAGCTTTTATACATGGAAAGGTACAAGAAATCTGTGTAGACCTTTTACTTATACTATGCTCTAACAAGACTTTATGTGTGTAGTCCAACTTTTCGTCTTACGGTTTCATTTTAGACGTAATCGACATCAACCCTTTTCTTCACTTCGTAAACACTTCTTCTCATCTCACTAATGATTTTAGATGTTAGTATGGATTACGTGCACATATTTGTACTACAATGCAGTGTCCGCAGATATAGATGGTGATAATGATGGGTAAGAACTTTATGCTCAGTAGTGACCATATTAATAATTTCTTAACAGATTTCGAATTCGGATGCAATCAAACAAAAGCAAACATTATTACTGACAATAACCAAAACGAAAATCTGGAACTTCTCAGATTTTAGAAAAATCTGTATAACAACATAATTTGTTGGCAGTGTTTGGTGAATGACTTTAGCAAACAGGTTATTTTGCCTAAGATCTTTGCTCCGATTAAATGGTTCACAAAATCTTAAAGTCTTGGCAAAACCTAGCTAAAACTTGGTGCTATTTACATCGTGAACAGGGCAAGATTCACTTGATTACATCAATAAATTTCAGGCCGTTCAAGGTGTTCCGCGTTGTTCCCACTAACAACAATCAACTGAAAAGGATGATAGAATTATTCGAATCCGCGAAAACTGGAGTATGGCGTTCACCATAGAGAAATTCGCTTCTGAATCTTTCGTTTTGAAAATCACCTTCTATTTAAGGAAGTCGACTTTTGGCACGCACCGAGTGTTGTCAACAACACTGTGGACGTCATGATTTCACCATCATATGCGTCGAAATTTGAGAAATTTCTCAAAGAACATGGCTATCCATTCCATATTGCCATTCAGGATCTGAAAAAGAACGCTTTTTTCTCGGTTTTCCATTACTATAATGAACAGAAATGTGTAGGCTAGTAAAGAGCACAACAATAAGTTATGACCCACTAGTTCATCTAACAACTGAAAGAACGAACAATTCGCAAGAATCACAGCGTTGTCGACCAACACGTGAAAGGATCGTCTGATTCTGGGCTTTTTGAGTGGTGTACAGGGTGTTACCAAGGCTAAAATGTCAACTGACATATCGGCTGACAATATAATAGAGGAATTCTGAGCCTTTGCAATGAATGGCATGTTTGTCAAAGTACTTCACAAATGTTTGCATTGCTCGTTTTCACTGCTGTGTTATGTCTGCACAAAGTGAACTCGCATCTCACGTATGTGAAAAGATCTACGCTAAGTTTGCAGTTGATCGCTTGGAAAAATTTTTCAATTTTAGTGAATTTTAAGTTGACTGCTCTGGTTTATTACCAGGAATCTCACTAGTTCCTGCACAGCCTTCTTGATTGCTCGGCTTCTCACTAATTCCAGCGAAGCTCGAATACAGGGACATTTATCGAATGGACAAACTAAAGTCGGATTTCAAGCTTGAGAATTTAGAAGAAACCACTCCATGGCTTTTTGAGTGGTGTACAGGGTGTTAGTAAGGCTAAAATGTCAACTGACATATCGGCTGACAATATAATAGAGGAAGAAATGCTGAATGGAATAAACAAGTCGCATCACTAAGTTTGCCAGTGGCCTTTTCTACCAAGCAAAGATTTTTACCGCACTCCTGAGTCTCTAATCTTTATCCGCAATCGTGACAACGTCGTCATCAAAACGAAAAAGAAACAGTTTCTACGAGCCAGTTGAACGACTGTGTTGATATCTACCATACTGATACTGTTCGCAGTATAGAACAACACCGGTGAAAGTGCTCTGCTGAAAGAGTAGTGATTTTACGATGGTGGGAAAGCATCCAGCAACCGGTACACTCTAATTCTCAAATAAGACGAATTTTTGGTTCACAAGCACTAGTAGCGCAGTCCTCAGTTCAACGATGTGAAAGAATTTTCACAGTAGACAAGTAACGGAAAGGCCAAGGATTTGGATCAGACTTCTAGTAGCACACCAACTTACGTGTGATACACAGATCAGAAACCACGTCATATCCTGTGAAGTGTAACACTGTAAAGATCTGTTACTGATGGAATTGATTACCACCCTATCGTAAACAACAAAGCCGAATAGAGCGTCAAGCCTCCTCTACTCTGATACAAATACTTGGTAGTTTTAAGAACCTTCAGACGACTAATTTGCTACTTTCATCTCTAAGCAACTCTTGCCATTTCTGTTTACACCTTTCATTCTCGCATTAGAGGTAAACCACAACAAAGTCGCAAAAATCTGTCCCTTTCCGTTAAAATTTTCAACTCACCCTAAAACGTTTCAAGTTCGAAGTCGTAAGCTATAAGTAATTTAGAATATTGGCTCATATGTTATTCTCTATACCGTGAGATACGGAAGATGTGAAATTGACCTTTTATCAGTGAAAAAGTCAGTGACGAATGACTGCATGAAAATTCACGGTTAATAATGCGGCCTTTACTCCAATGATTATGAAAGACTTCACGATTGTTTTTGTCGTTGAACTACATTACATCAATCGCAGAATGTTTGAAATGTTCTGCATGCATCAAAAAGAGCATGGAAATCATGAAAAATACGAAGCTTGTTTACGAGGAAGCTTATTTCTTTTTTCCTTAGAGATAATAAAGACTACTGCCACATTATCACAAAAGCATGACGGCTTATTGACTCATTCGAAATCAAGCATGCCGACGATATTTCTAACACGTGTTTTTGACCTTTGTGTCGTGTTGAACACGAACATCACACACTTATGTCATATGTTCACAACCCAGGTGAACCTCGCCAAGGATGATCACCAACTCCTTAGTGAGAATTGACATCTTAACGAATTCCACTCAATTCACCTTCTTCACTACTGGAAACGATAGGAGATTATCGCAAGGAATGAAAACCTTGATAAATCGCATTTCCACATTGAGCAACCCTTTTTCGTGGATCTGTTACTTCATTAGATTTCTCACGTTAGTGTCAACTATACGTATTAAAACAATGATCAGAGATATTTTAGCTAGTTCATCTAGTTTTCGTTCCACATAAATGAACAAATTAATTTGCGCATACTGAGAAACAGCCGACATTTCATAACGTGCCTAATTGTTAATATTTCAGATTCCTCATCGAAAAAGAAGGAGCAATCAGAATGAACATGGAAAGTGCTCGCAAACAATACTTTGTGCGCTTACATGACGACACTAGCAAGTTTTCCAGTAAACTAAGGTTGGTAACCGTACCTCTTGGCAAATATCACACTTGCAAACACTAATAAACTTCCCGAACTTACAAGGACTTGCATACCTGATTAAATATTGTACCTACGTGAATATGCCCGTAGATTGTTTTCAAAAACAAAAACTCCCCCACGAACCTCCATTGTTCGGGGACACACCTATGTGGATGCACCAAGACAAATGTGGCTTCAGATTATGGGTTCACTGTCTCTGCCACAACTGGATTGACTTATGATTTGCACATGTATATACTTTTTGAAGCCGAACAAGGTACCCTAATGATACAAGTGACGAATACATTAGGTTTTTCGGAACTTAATGTAGGATTTATAATTTCATTTTTCACGTTTATTTTCAAGCAACAGTTTTTCTTTTTTCAACAGCTGTACTACTATACATTATTGCAAAGCTCATTTTACGCACTTTCTCTAAGTGCAGGTGAATAACGATATAAACGGTACTTTTAACAAACATTGTAGAATAGAAATTGTGATGTCAAAACAGCAATTTCGACAAATACACTTCTACGAATTCAAACTCGGACACATCCAGCGCAAGCGGCTTGAAAAATTGAGGTATGGGGCCAAGAAAGTATTAACGAACGCACAGTTCAACCTCCTTCCAACGGTTTACCGCCTCTTCGTGTCTGAAAGGTTTTCCTAAGTGTCGGACTGCGATGTACAGCGGAGAAATTCATGCTCCCTGCAAGATCTCCAAGGCTGAGAAGGAGTCCGGCGTTTCCCAGCTCAAATTCGGAAACCCAGCAACCCAGCTAAGAGTAAGCCATGATCCACCACCGTTTTGGTATCAAACTAGTCGCATGGCGGCAAATCTCGCTCAGATCCACAAGGGCGGTGACTGCCTGTGGTGATGACGACCTGGGGCAGTCTCTGACCACCTGAATGACCTTGGGACTCCAGAGAAACAAAAACTAAACCAGCAAAACTCCGAAAAGTGGAGATTATGCTGAGATCCGCACAACAGGTGAGGACAAGCCGTAAAAGTATCCAAGTAAATAGTACAGTTCAACCTTAGCTAGGAAAATTCCGCTTGGGAGTATTCGTTTTGAAGACATCGTAGATCGGAGATGTCCTACTAATCATGACGAAAAATTATAGACTTTGATATACGCACAACTCTTCGATAACTCGCAGAAAAAGTCTGTGTATGCAAGTTAACTGTTTCTGAGCATCTTAACGCTCTCACGATGACCGTAATTTCGGTTTTATTGCGGAGCGGAAGATGTAGACATTTTTTCACTGCGGTAATTGTGACATCTATGGATGTAAAACCGGTCGTAGGTAGTTCTTATGTAGTCCCGTTACTTGCTGTTGCGATTTCTGTCCCACAAATCGGTTTTCTCTATGTTTTGAAAAGAACTTTCGTGCTTCTCCTATCCTGTTTTTGGTGCCTATATAACTCTTGTTTACAAAGAAAAAACCTCTCATCCGATATTCAGTCGCACTGCTGTCAGCATTTAATAACGTTCTATACGTTCTGCAAAAAAATGCTACAATGTTCACTTTTTAGTTTTGATACCCCCTCATTGCCATTAGCGGGCGCGTGTGGCTCAGTGGTTGGAGGCACCACTGCGACGCACACGTGGAATCGATTCCAGCGCCCATGGCTCCACCAGGCCTTCCACTCCTCCGGGTAGGCAAATTGGTATCAGATTTGTCTGGGTGGATAGCAGCACTGGCTCGATACATTGGTAGGCCAGCGCGAGTCATTGCAAAGGCCAGATATGCATTCAATCACCTCCAACGATACTGAATGAAGTCGAATGCACGGCGCATTTCTCAGGGATTGACCAACGCCGAGAGCTTTATCTTTTTTTACCCGCTCATTTCAAACAACACTCGAAATCCATCACAGCTACTGGAAATTAGAAATCAACAAATTGTTTATCAAAAATGAGGCTGCACATGGCACGCTTTGCCAGTTTTTCAAGGCCGAGACACTTCCATGCCCTTTCACTGGCCACATTCTCCAAGCCGCATGCTCTCTTCAACAGCAATAGTCTCTCGCCGAGAAATGAGAAATTAGTGTAAAATTATGAACAAAACAACTTGTGGACGGCGGCCGCTATAGCATCTATATTGGATTGGCTACCACACGATGTATAACAGAAACTTTTGTGCATCAAAACAAGCCACCGGAAAGAAAATGACACATATTGTAACACTCGTCATGAAAGTGTTAAGAAAATTGGATAGCCGAAGGAGGTCGCCAAATGGGTACCGTATGAATCGGATTGCAAAGATAAGCAAATTATTGTCAACGGATAGTCATCATCAACAACAACCGTCTTGTATAAATGAGCGCTACTGGCTGATGTTTGCTCATTCGAGACTCAACTCGATATGTCAACGAAGACACCAAATCGAGAAGACGAACTGTGGACCACCGACTCAGATCATGCGCTCTGGTGAAAAAGAAGATGTCGAAACGCCAGCTGAACAATCATCTTTATCAACCTCGTGTTAGCTTAACAATCCAAGAAGGTGAAGAAGTCATCGTTTTAATGTATCGTCGCGTTTCTTCTGCGCAACCAGAGCGACCCGTTTCTCGAATATATTGTCGTGTGCAACGACAAATGAATCCTGTACGACAACGGGCAAAGGTCGGCTGCGTTCGAATAGCGATGAAGCACTGTAAAAAGATAAAGGATAAAGCTCTTGGCGTTAACCAATACCTGAGGGATGCGCCAAGCATTCGACTTGGTTAGGCATCGTTAGAGGTGACTGCATGCATATTTAGCCTTTATAATTACTGTTATTGGCCTACCAATGTATCGAGCCACTGTTGCTATTTTCTCAGACAGGTCTGGTACTAGTTTGCCGACAGTGGAGAGATGGAGCGCTTGGTGAGTCTGCGGCACGAGGATCGATCCCATGTGTGTTAGAGAGCACCTCCGAACAATGCCAGCAATTACAAGAGCGAAATTGCATCAAAAGATGGTCATGTTGACCGTTCGTTGGTGCTAAGCTGGTGCGTTCCACCGCAACATCTTGACTTCGGGCAAAACAATTACGGCCGAGAAGTTCATCCATCAGATCACCTAAATGTACCAAACATTTCATTGCTTGCGCTTCACATTGGCCAACAGAATGGGAACAGTCCTAATCTATGATAACGTAGGGCAATCCGTTATACTAAGGACGCTACAGGACTTGAACGAGCTGCGCAACGAAACTACCTGATCCATCACACTTGCTAAACCTCTCGTCCAATGACTACCACTTCTTTGAGTACTTCGATAAATTGCTGATCAAGAAATTCTTTGGAAATAAAGCCAAGAGTAAAACTGCCTTCAAAGATTTGAATGCCTCTAGAAGTTCAGAATTGGTTGCAACTGGTATGAATAACCCAACCATGGAACCAACGGATTAGAATGGAACGAACAGGGTGAGCGGCTCTCTGAGTTTATCATAACAACTAAGACAATCCATGGTAATCCCCAATTCCTGAAGCCCAACTTTCAACGCTGGACGTGGGAGTCTTCGTGTGGAGAGTACCATAACGAAATAGACCACATTATAGCAATCCGAAATTTCTGCCTAGCCGATGTCCCTGTTGTACAAAATTGTAAACGGGATCAGACCACCACCTCCTTCCTGCAAGATTACATTTCTCGCAAAAATGAGAAAAAGCCGCTAAATTCAAAAAACGATGTCCCAGAACCACCAAAAACTGGGGCTTAGTCAATTAATTGGAAAGACACTGCTCTCAACATCGATGGAGAATACGATCGGTTCATATAACATTTTCACATTAGCGCAATGAGAACTGAGAGCTCGAATGTCACCAAGGCAGATTTGTCTCCAGAAACTCTCGAGCTGATACGACAGTGTGGAATCACACGAGCTATAGGCAACCGCGAACTAACGTGCGAACTTGCGAAACAATGCAGACAGGCGATAAAAAAAGATCTTAAAGAGAGAAGAGCAGCAGTAATGGTCGAAGCTGCAGAGGCTGGGAAAAGCATTCGCAAAACCCTACGAAGCTTCGCCAATTACAAGACCAAGTTGATTGCACTCCGACGCCCAGACGGAACAGTTACAGCGTCCAGAAAGGCAATGGAGAAAATCATTCACGAACACTTCTCAGATCTCTTCGATAGCCACGTCCACCTCCCGTCATATGAAATAAAGGAGGATGGATATGTTGTACTACCGGTTCTCTCTTCCGAAATCCGACATTCCATGTCGTCGGTGAAAAATCGAACAGCTCTAGGTCCGGATAGGATAAGATCTGAACACCTGAAGAACCTTCCGCCAGTCCTCGTAAGCATACTGGCTAGGCTTTTCACACGTTACCTGTCTGAATGCAAGGTCCCTACTCAGTGGAAGACCAGCAAGACCGTGTTGTTGTTCAAGAAGGACAACCTACACGATATCGGAAACTATCGCCCGATCTGCTTGCTGTGATTTACAAACTTTTCACTCGAGTCATTCTAAACAAAATTGACAGAACACTGGGCGAAGGACAGCCGTGCGAGCAAGCAGGGTTTCGAAAAGGATTTAGTACGATGGACCACATTCACACGTTAACAAGGCTCATTGAAGTATCGCGAGGGTACAAAAGACCGCTCTGTCTCACTCTCATCGATTTGAAGAAAGCCTTTGATTCGACTAAGATAGAAGCAGTCATGGAAGCCCTTAAAAGTCAAAGAGTACCTATTCAGCACATAAAGATTTCTCGTGAGTTCTAGAAAAATTTCACAACCAAAATAACACCATTCTACAACGACATTAATATCGACGTCGAAAGAGGGGTTAGGCAAGGCGATACCATCTTGCCAAAATTATTCACCGCTACCCTCAATAACGTCATGCGAACATTGGAATGGGTCAGCATGGCAGTGAAAATCGATGGTCAGCAATTACACCATCTTCGCTTCACTGATGACAACGTTCTTATAACACCAGACATTAGCCAAGCGGAACGTATGCTTAAGGACTTTGATAAAGTTAGTGGAAAGATTGGTCTTCGACTAAATCTCAAGAAAACGATGTTCATGAGGAACACATTGGTTTCGTATGCCCCATTTTACGCTCAACGGAACGAATACCTCCGAATGCTCCAGTTATGTCTATCTATGTCGGGAAATCAACATGATGAACGACTTAGCTCCAGAGATGAGCAGAAGGAAACGAGCGGCTTGAGGAGCTTTCAAGAGCATCGAGGACGTAGTGAAGAGAACAAAGAAAACCTGACTCCGTACCCACCTTTTCGACTCAATGGTTCTTCCTGCCCTAACGTATGCGTCAGAAACCTGGTCGCTGCGTAAGCAGGATAAAAGATCACTCAGCGTTATCGAACGCGCAGTCGAAAGGACGATGCTAGGAGTATCACGGCTTACACAAGGGATGGGATCTGAAGCCCCGACTTGCGTCAGCGATCAAAAATCAGGAGTGTCGTTTCAAACGTCAAATAGTTGAAGATAAGGTAGGTCGGATAGGTAATGCGTATGATTGACAACCGATGGACAAGAGCCGTTGTTGGTTGAATTCCTCGGGATATCGAACGCACTGCATGAAAACCACCGACTCGACGGTCAGAGTTTCTCGCGAAAAGGCAGGAAGGAAGATATGATGTTCAAGGAGTACCTAGAGCAAGCAAAACCCACTGGGCTAAACTTGCATGTGACAGGGAAAAATCGAAGATTTACTTGAGCCCGCTAGAGTAACTCGACCATCAAATGGACTACAGGCGCTATAGGTATGAATAATATCTTCTTGGTAAATATGTATAGATTCTAATCGTTTCTATTTCTATTGATAAAGTATATTCCGAACTGAGATATGCCACGAAATCGAACATTAATTTCCGAAAAGCTTAGTAAAACTTGGCCAAAACTTTGAGCTTTTTCTTTTCTACTTGCTCTGCGAAGGTTTACACATCTTGTTATAAGACAACAAAGAATCCTTTTACTGGAGTATTTAAAATAAGACATAAAAATTTTCATCGTCAAATCGTCTCAAGTAATGGTGGAAAACCTTCAGTACATAATATATAATAAAATGAATGCACTAATAAGGTAAGAATCTTGGGATGGAGAGAAAAGTTATCGCAGGTAGGACAAAACAGGAAATGCTTGAGTGAATGAACGCTCACAGTACACTCACATTGATTATTCAAATACTGTAAGGAAGTTTTAAAAAAAAATCGAATGTATCTCATAAAGTGACAATTTTCTCTCAGAATGGGTGAATACCATTCGTACTCCGCAATTGTCTCATGGATGGAGCAAATAGCGCAAGCCATACCTGATCTTGCAAAAGTGGTCGACATTGGTCTTAGTAGTGAAGGTAGAAGCATTATAGGAATAAAGGTGAGAATATAAAATATAATCAATCCATTGTCACCACTCACTGTTACTTAAATGAAGCCAAAATGTGTGTCATAATATTTTTTGTTTTCTACGATCACCCACCTTGTCATTGACATACTGAGGACCCCAACACTTGACCAATCATAAACAAAATATTTCCTACCATAAATATGATATAGCTTATATTACGGCTTCAATTCTTGCAGTTTGGAGAAGATAAACCATACAAGAAAGTGGTTGTGATCGACGCTGGCATTCACGCTCGCGAATGGGCTGCCATCCACACTGGAATATATTTTATTAACATGGTTGGTTAAAAAAATAGATTCCATCAATGTCTTATTTTTGTTCTACAACTTACTCGATAGTTTGATACTATTCATTTGATAGTTAAGCAGTTTCCTCACTAACTTTTTGTATACCAAAAACATAACCACCTAAAGCTAGTCATTCATAAATTCAATGTGATCTGCCAACAAACTCTAAAATAGTTAACGGTACAAGATAGATCGATGTAATAATGATGGCAATGAAAACTATAAACTGATACTAGTTTACTACGCATGCTTACTGACAAGTGATATGGTAATGTGACTGAATCCGACATGCTTACAGATTGTCAACAATCGCCAGGATGACCCAAAAATCGTCAGTTACTTGGATAACCTAGTCATCTACATCTTCCCAGTTTTGAATCCAGATGGCTATGAATACTCACGCAGCAATATGACGGATCCCAGAGTCAGATTTGCTTCGGAAATGTGGTATCGAAGGTGTTGTAGACTGTACAACCCCTGTGCAGCGATGTTTCGTAGGAAACAATCGTTTGCGTCTGTAATCTACACAAATAACATTTCATAAAAAGAACTATAGAAGAAATGAAAACCTATGGTTTCTTAACAATACAGCGAAAAGCACTATTTAATAAAAAAAAAAAATACACAGAACGGCAGTTACGAAAAAAATGCTCAAGAACTCACTGCGTCCACACGGTTCATTAATATTATAATTGACTTTAGGCACGTATGTGGCGTAAGTCGAGGTCAGCAAAGGCGTGCGCGTTCGATGGCACCTCAAACGGCTGCTGTCGTGGTGTTGACCTTAACAGAAACTTTGATTTTCATTTCGCGGGTAGGCTAAACAGGATCTTGCTCGTCAAAGTTTCTTACCCTTTGTTGACTATGTGTAGTTGCTTCAATTAAATCATTTCATATATTCATCTTAAACAAGTCAATCATACATTTTGCAAAAGAAATATTAGAATTAAAGGAAACATATGAGAGTAGGGAAAAGGCTAATAAAACTTCTCCATTTAGAAATCGGTTCTTCTAAATATCCCTGTTCGGAGATCTACCATGGTACAATGGCTTTTAGCGAACCAGAAACGAAGTACGTTCGGTCTGACCAATGAATGAATGGAGCAATAAGAAATCATAGGAAAAATCGAGAAAAAAAAATTGTGCTTACGACAACTATTATGTTGACGTCCATAAGTTAAACTCCATTCCACCCGATTTATCATTCATTTAGAATTTAAATCCTCTCACACCTTCTTTCCTCTACAGAGCATTTTCGAATCTCCTTTTATCGCTGAAAGGCCGACTCCAAGGCTATATAACCTTGCACACATATTCACAACTCTGGATTTATTCTTATTCGCATCGAAGACTCGCCTACGCACACGACATTGACGAAACGGTATGTTATTCTCATTGACGAATTTGTGAACATTAACTTATAAGAAAGCTTTAGAAGCGGATTGCTAAGAAAGCTGTCGACGAACTTCAGAAGATGTATGGCACAAAATATCGTTATGGCACAGGGCCGGAGATCATTTGTAAGCACAATATTTACCACTTTACCAAACAAGAATGAATTCTGATCAGTTTATAATAGACGGAGAATCGACAAAATTTTACATCTCTGATAATATCAATTTTGTTACACTTGTACTTCAACGTTTGTTTTCTGCTCATCCACAAAACACTTCCAGACCCATTCTCTGGCGGATCAACCGACTGGGCAAAAGAAACACTCAAGGTGAAGTATTCCTATACGATTGAACTTCGCCCGAACTACCAAGGTATCATAAGTACGTTTTTATGAAATTGTGACATTTTTTCAGTGTTGGGCTTCCATTCATTTCCCACTGCTGCTTTCCTTCTTTTCTCAAACAACGAAAGCATACAAACTATGCTTTCAAAACCCTTGTTTCTTGACAACGTATTGCCTACAGTTCTGCTTGCGACGACATTAAAAACAACAATGGTCTACTTTGTAGATGGGACTTCCAATGTTCATTTCTTGTTTCGAAACCGTTTTTAAAATGCTAACTGCAGCGTCACCGGAACCACCTTTGAACAATAGTTGTTCTATTCAAAATCACTTTTATTAAATAAGTAACCATATTTACGCATGTGTACGTTTTTGCGTCCATACAGACTGTACCTTCTACGTCAAACCGCTTAAATTTCCTTTAACTGGTAAATACATAAAGGGCAGTCAAAGGTTGCTTTTCTAAAGTTAACACTTAGGAACAAGTGTTTTACGATGACTACTTAAGAGAAACTCAGCAAGTTAGTATACTAAGCTCCTACGGCAGATCACGATGTCACTCAAAAGGAGTGGGAATGAATCGTCTATTGCAAAAATTACGATTCTTTATGTGTGTCTCGAAGAGGAGAATCCATTGAACGGTTCACGTAAGACTATCTCTTAAAATGAAGAAAGTAGAGCGATGCCTTCGCAGGTGTTCGGTTGAGTCACTTGACGATTGGTAAGGTGTCAGGTGATAATGATACAATTGACTCTGCAGAATTAAGCGGCCATGTTTCCATTCCAAAGAGAAGAACGACAAAGCTTTCATACATAAAACATTCACTATTTCGATAGTTTGATGAACGCGCTAAAATTCCGTACGGATTGTAATGCTTTCCAACGTTTCCGGAAATCGAAAACATGAATTAACAAGACAACAGCTTTTAAATTTTTCTCACCCACAATGGAGCATACCACTACAAATTGGTCCGTGGTCACTTCACGCAATTGCTCCTCTTATAAAAATATTAATTATTTCACCATGTTCATTGACTAACACTAGTACAATCAATGACTTAAAACATTAGCGACCACTCAACTCGCTCGCCACGATTGCGCTGCAAATCTCTAAAGTTTATAATTCGTTTTCAATTCATTGATTCTTCATTAACAAATTTGAAACTGAAGGAATATTTAATACCCATATATATATATATGTATATATATATGTGTATATATATAATGATGTGACTGAGTGGTTAGGGGTGCCCAGCGATACATATGAGATCACTTCCGCCCCGCAGGCTCATCAAGCTTTTCAACCGTCCGTGGTCTGCAGACTGCTACCAGCTCTGTCTGATAGGATAGCACCACTGATTCGACACACCGATAGGCAACCGGCAATCATTGTATAAGCCATATATGCCCTCAATCACCCCTAATAATGTTTGATGAAGTCGAGTGCATAGTACATCCCTCAAGCATTAGCCTATGCAGAGCTTTATCCTGTTATCCTTCAATATATTTATATCCTTACCGAAACGTAATAACGCTTCTTTTACAACAATTCGCTGTTTTCTTGTTAAACACATGCAACGTTGTTACCATACTCATTATTAACAAAACCTAGCGTTCTGGCGAATTTTGCCTTCTTCGGAACCCTTTCTAAGAATCTTCCACTGAGTATTTCACTTAGAGACGAACCGCAAAGAATTCACACGACACCTGGTAATGCCTTCCTCTTTTATAAGTTTGCAAATTCCTCATCTCTTTCGTTATAATTGACGAAGAAATCACCGCCTAGTGGCGAAAATGAGGCTTAGTGGCGAGATTGCTAAATGACCATAAGGATGAAAGTATGAGGTCAAAACGGATGTGGTATTTACAGGCTTTCATGGCTATTTAGTACTCTATTCATTGTTTCAATGTAAAACGAACAAGAAATACACAGTAAAGAGATAAGTTACATGATGTTGCATATATAATGATAACGATTATACCTGTCCAGACGAGTTTGATTTTGGCCTGACACAATTAACAGTATGATTTTCCGTCAAAATTCTACTACATGCTCCTCTGCAAGAGAAATTCTCAGCAGAACAAGAATTTTTTTTTAGACTGGAACGGTTTCGTACTCGATAAAGACCAGCTAATACCAACGGCGAAAGAGACGTGGGCAGGGGTCAGCGTTGTTCTTGACGAAATCCTCAAACAGTACAAAACTAATCGATGTACGTTTACTTTCTATGAATGTATATAGCAGAAACAAGCCAACAAAAGCTGAGAAATCTTGATTTAGTCGCAACGCAGATACGTGTAACTGTTTTGGCTAAAACATTTTACTGCATTGAATTGATCTCGTTTTTACACTCACCTTCAAACAATTATAATCGGTGAATATTGAAGAAACTCATTAATCCAAAAACTAAGCGAGTCTCAACAAACCGCACTGTTCACCTAGTCGACCACTCTGTAGTTTCGTCGTTTGATGTGACAACTGATGATAGATGACCTAATTCTGCACAATACAATAATGGTTAAAAACCTGCTTAAAAAATAAAGTCAATGGGACGGAATAACAGTAATTGCAGTTCTATTCGCTTCTGTATGTACTGTAATTACCGCTACGCAGATACGTGAGATTTCTCATGAGAAATTTTATGCCACTCATGTACCTGCTACCGCAGGGCACGTGTGGCGCAGCGGTTGGAGGCGCCACTGCGGCGCGCACGTGAAATGCGCCCATGTAATTACCGCTAGGCAGATACGTGAGATTTCTCATGAGAAATTTTACGCCGCTCATGTACCTGCTACCGCAGGGCGCGTGTGGCGCAGCGGTTGGAGGCGCCACTGCGGCGCGCACGTGAAATGCGCCCATGGCCCACCAAGCCCCCCATCCCTCCGGGGTCGGCAAATTGGTACCAGATTTGTCTGGGAGGATAGCAGCACTGGCTCGATACATCGGCTGGCCACTGCGAGTCATTGTAAAGACCAAATATGCATTCAATCACCTCCAACGATACTTAATGAAGTCGAATGCATGGCGCATCCCTCAGGGATTGATCAACGCCGAAAGCTTTATTTATCCATGTACCGCTCTATATAAAACCAACCAATAGGAATATTTGGTGTCTAACGCCAATTTGTCAACCTCGGACAGATCGAAGGCATGTTGAGTCTTGGGCGCTGGACCGAACCCATGTATATTTGAGGGCGCCTCTAAAGACTGTGCTATCCCTTAGAGCCACGTATGATTTCACAATTTCGGTGAACTTATAAATCCAGCAATGTGGCTGCATATATCTACGATTGGTTTGAAATAGGAGCGGTCTTCAGATACATATAATGTAGAACAGCCCATTTAATTGTCAAAGAGAACGCAGAACCATTTTGAGGAGTTTTTCGATTACCGCTCTTATTTAATCCAGGAGACAAACGCGCAATGGATGTGTGGATCTACTCAATTACTACTTCCTGGATGGATGATAACATTAAAGTTAAAATATTGATGAAGTAGAAATAATACCAGAGATTCAATAAATGCAAAGCATACGACCATCACGAATCACGAAAGTATTTCCGGAAATAGAAACCATAAAATATGGTGGTGGAGAGATCACCATCAATGAGGAGATAGAATGGACCACTTTCGACTTCATTTAAAAAGGACCGAATAGACCGATGAGTTCCGTTCTCTAAGTTATTCGACTCTAGAGTGGTTTGCAATCTCCTTTCCAGCTCATACTTCAAGAACGCTTTTAAGTAAAGGAAAGATCTCGAATGAAGCCTTCAAAGAAGTAACTAGCACAAGCCATGACAAACCATGCTTCATACCTGGCCGACCTCTGCAAAGTGTCCTATGAGCACCAGCGAAGTATCCGATTGAAGCAAAGCCACTGTGTTGATATGTCACAGTAGTTAGCAAGAACAGATGGATGCTTTCAAAGTAGAGAAGTAGTAAGTACACAGCTTTAAACAAAATCATCAACTATATCCATCAATGTGCAACACTGGTATGAATGACACAATGAATCTACAACTTTTACACCTAAAAAATAACTCCTCACGACACTTCCTTTGCAAACTTTTCACTGTTCTCAAGAGATGAAAAGACGAGTTAACCTTAAAATAGCAAAACTTAACAAACGCTATAAATCGCTATAAACCGTAGACTATGTGCGCGTACGCTTCTAGCTGTGAACAAAAAACTCATCCTATAAATGCTAACACTTTAGTGAAAGAAACAAAAGTCAACGCTACACGTCATGGATGCTCAGATAGATTATTAGGCTGTCACCGCTGGATCGCTACCACTGCTAATCTATGCTTGTAAGTTTTTACGAGATCATATGTAAAAGTTCATACAATATTTCATAGTCTGCCGTTCGCGTCCTACAGCAAAAAGGAATTGAGTACCTCAAAAGTAAAAGCTAAGATTTGATAAATGACTGATATAACGCTATACTAAGTAGAACGAACCAACTATTTTACGTGTACATTGTGTTGCTTCAACCAGCTCACTCGAGACGTACCTAAGTAACTGCGAGCACAGTTTACGACAAATTTAGCCTTTTTTTTTTGCTTGAAATAATTCGGAAACGAAGTCCGGAGACTAGTAACAGAGATCAGCTATTTGAGTCATAGAACCACGTTTTATTACGGGAAAGAAACCAGACATGAAAAAAAAAACATAAAAACATTTCACGTTAGTGGAGGTATTCACAGTTTTTTGTTCAGAATCGCCCCACAATCGATGACTCGCGACTGCGCGAAAACATGCAACTTTTGCTAAACAAGAACTGCCTGGAGTCATGAAGCAGCGCTGAGAATTCTATTGAATAATAGTATTTGCCAAACTTATTCGATGTCCACCATTATTGATCGGTTTTACTTGATAACAAAGCAAACTCATTTATGAAGCCGTTGTTCATTGATTTCAAAAAAACACGATCTTTAAAAAAAAAACCTTACGTGCAATAACCTTCTGTAGAATCGTTGTCTCCATGCTTCCTGAAATACGCACTGAACAGGACAGAATCTAAGCAAATTTCATGGACAGAATTTCTTGTCGAAATTACGCTTACACTTAGCAATTTCATTTCCTTCACTATTGAATCTCAGATACTGAAAAAAACATCTGAGAAATAGTGCCTATACGTAACTAGCAACTAGTACTAGTCTTCGTTACCTGGCAAAACACGCAGCTACGCTGTTCATGAAGTTATAAGTGATGTATTGCCAAAATTACTGGTCACATTAGGAAACGAAGAAACCAGCATTCTTCTTGTGAAAAGTTATTATGTCTAACATAGAACTCGCTTTCTGTCGTGAGATTTTAGTGCGTATTTAAAGCAACTGTCCTCCGATAATGCATAACGGATGGGAAAATTCGAAAGCATTCCAATAAGTGAGTACTGAAAAACAAGGTGAACATTCTAAAGAACAATCCAAGAATGTTGTAGAAACGAATAATTCAAGAACCGTGCCCAAGAGCACCAAGGCATTTCAATTTCAGGCCAATTCAACCATTTTTGTACTTCACCTAATTCAAACAAAGAATTAGCTTGAAATGTACCGAAGCTTACAACAGCAAGCACTGAATCACCAAGAATGAAGCAGCTACAAATTTGAATAAAGTTAACCAACGCCCTAGACTGCCCGTGAAATTTTTAAACACAAGTACTCAACGACGCCATTACCATGACAGCTAGATCCTACATTCATATTTACTATCACCGTAAAAAGACCACTCAGTCATATTAAAGACAAAAAAGGAATACTTGCACATAAAGCGAAACTGCATTTCTGTTGGCAAATTTCCTAACCTAATGAAAAACTCCTTCAAAAACAAATCACACCATGAATCTTCCCTAATTCTTCTTACAGTGTACCCTTAACTAAGCTACATACTATCGCCGCAACATTCATATGCTAAACACATGCACGAAACACCACTTTTTTTTTGGAATGTCACCGAGTTTTTCTAGCTATATATGACCATACCCTTTATCACACTGCAAAATCTATATTAACTATCAACGTTTACGTTGGATAGCAGAACTACGAAGCACCACTTGAATGCTGATCCTCCAAAATTAAATTCCTACCTTAAAGTTGTGTGCGACATCTTGCAGTGGAACTCCCTGAAGTTCACTGAGTATTGTTCCAATTAATATCAAGGCTTTCAAAGCATCTACTTGCTCCCCTTATAGTAATATACACCCAAACCTAGCGTTTTGTGTTAAACTTTCTTCTCAGACTCCCTATTATTCAGTTTAGGAATCTTCCATTCAACTTCTGCAATTGTTTCTTCAATAAATTCATGTTCAACCCATCTCCATTTATGTGAACTGACGACTTTGCAGGTACACATATAACTCGACTGTTAAATCCTGTGTTAGGAACATGTCGTACCTACGGTCTTCTGCAAAACCGCGTGCATAGAATGAGATTCCTATGATGGCTCCAAAAATAACGGCAGATTTCACCTCAATACGAAGACATTGTTCCAACACATCTACACTTGACAATATTGAAGAAATAATTCTCGCACAAATAACTCGAATTTTCAAACTTCGCATGATTGCAACTGTTTAATTTCTATGAAACCATCTAAGTAATATTCTCCAAAGGCATATCTTCGGCTTCAATGCATACGTACAATGAAGAAAGGAGAACCGTCGCTGCAAGTAACAAAAAAAAAATCGCAGTGAGGAAAAAACCATTTGTTTATGCTTCATTATGAGACCGAATATTATTACAACTTCATCGCTCATGACGCCTCTTTTGGGGACAAGGGCGATTACTTTGGGTTAAACGGAACAATAGCAACGAATGATCGACAAGATACTATTCTTGTTAGCATTTTTAAAACCACAATTAGTTGAAGCTCTCCTACTTTCATCGATACAAAAAAAGCGATGCGTAAATCTACTGTTTCCATTTTATACAAAAAAAGACACCGCAACATCCTTCAGATGTCTGAAGAAAAGAAGTGTCTGTAACTAATTCAATAACATCTGACCTTGTAATAAAGTACTTAAACTAAACAGTGTCTTCACCTCGAATCTTTTATGATCTCGCGCTTACTTCACTTTTTTTCGAAACTCACCTTTTATCCATCTGCAAAATTTACGTATATTTTCACGAATAACACAACACGTTTATTATTCACTTTACGGTATTTAAGAACAAATTGCAATTCAATTACTTGATCAAGAGATCCGATTACAAAATAATAGTTATCCAAACACATTATGTTATAACATACGATTTAACATGTTTTTCACGATGTTTGAGATTAGAGGAAAATAAATTTAAGTGCTCGTCCTCTCGATGTAGTCGCCCGCAGCATTTTTAGGATATATTTTTGGATTTTTATTTTCGTTATTTTATCATGGAAGTCACGGATCCTAAATATGGCATGTATTTATGTTATCAATTGTATAATCGATTTTTAAGCATTAATAATAAAAAACTTATCCACTAGTGCATTCAACAGTATCATATATATAGCAGTCTAAATCCATAACCTATCGAAAGCACTTGTGGTCAACTCGATTTATTTATTTCGTTGCATTAGGGAACGAGAACCTCTTCAGGGAAAAGAATACTTTCATTGGCAACATATTATGCCGAATCATTTAAGTAATTCGACAGAATTCGTAAATATTATGTTACATAGAAACCACTGCCCTATTCAAAAATCATTTTTATGCTTAAAAATCTTTCAGTATCTTATTACGAAATACATTAACAATGATAGTTCTGGGAACTGTATGTTCTGACCACACGCAACGAAACAAATAAACAATAACTAGAAACTGTGGTAGTTAGGAGGGAGGCAAGTTGCACTCAATTTCTACGTGTCCAAAGTTTTCATGAACTTTCTCCGCCCCTAACGAGCTTAACTACCAAGCTGTCACGTGCAGGAATAACAAACCTGGAAAATGACAAGCGGGTGAGCGAGCCAACACAGCAATAAAAACAAAGCAGCCACCATAACGGCTCAGCCTTCCACTTCCTCAATAGGGTCTGAATCTGGAAGCAAGAATTATGTAGCAAGAATGGAACTGAGATGAACCAATGGCTTTTTATTCACCCTCTTGGTCTTCCCGCAGGTCCTCCGCGCCCGCGAAATCCACCACGAATGCCACCGCGACCTCCACGACCACGATCAGCAAATCCACCACGTCCTCCAGCAAACGAATTTTGCTGTTTATCAGCTTCTGAGCTTGTGAACATTAAGTTAATGACAAAACTGTTTTGTGTATGAATGCACTATGCATGATGCAAAACAATACCGCCTTCCTTGCCTTCGCCACCTTCTGAAGGACCACCGTTGCCGTTTTCACTTTCTTTAAGATGGCCAGGAGTGGTGTCTTCACGAACCTGAAAAAGTTTGGTATATTTAAACACAATCTAAGTATCAAAGGTAGGACATTGTGACTACAAAGGATGTGCTAAGGGAAACAAAAATTAACCGGTTGCAGAATACGATTTAATTCCTCTAGTACTCCAGCAACCCTCTGATAAGCAATGTGAGCAGGAGCAATGGTCTCGACCTGAAATTTTTCCATTACGATTTATTAGAGTTATGTACAGTTACTGAAATTTATCTCATGAAATTAAAAACATAAAGACCTTAACATGAAGTGGACCACCGTAGTGAGCATACTGTGGATCGCCAGAATTAAGTAGCTCTTGTTCCTTATTTCTGTCCTTTGTGGAACCTCGACCCAACACATAAATGTGGCACTTATGTTGCTTAGCCATAGCTTGCAGTGATGCACCCTTCGGTCCAAGAATTTTTCCAACAAAATTGAACTGAAATAGTGGCTCTATTAAAACATCGCAACACCAGAATTATACAAGTGTAAAAGATACCCTAGGATGACGAAAGTTTGGAATCAGAACTTTCTTGGTGACCTTGATTGGTTTAGGAATATCCACTTCGAGCCACTCAGGATCAATGTTGTTTTCCAACTTATCGGCTTCTACACATGTTAAACGAAGATTAAATATTACGCTTCAGCTAAGCTGCCAAAATTCTAACCTGCGGCCAAAAGCCGGCGAGCATTCTTGAACTGCTCACCATATTCCCCCGAAGCGTCGAACATACCAATCTCATTGTGGATTTCTCGTATTACAACCTAAAGTGCTTGACCATTTTCGTTCTTCACAAACGAGCTTCACATTGGTGAAAACCCGACCTGAACTTCAGCATCCAGCGGACTTTGGGCGACATCGTAGCCTGGCCCACCATAAGGAGGAGGAGCTCCATATCCGCCACCGTAGCCACCACCGTAACCTCCACCTAAAACGCCAGAGACAAATAGCTGGGTAATGAAGATAGACATGCAGTAGAAACCCTACCAGGAAAACCGCCAGCTGGTCCACCGTAACCATCGAATCCATCATACTGAAAGATGACACAATTGTAACATAGGCAAATAATAGTATATCAAAATAAACACATTATTTATACTGAGGTTTCTAGAAAGTCGATCTTTTGATTTACTATATCAAAAGCATTGCTCATTGCCTAACGATGAAGTTATAGGTGAACTTCAGCAAATTCTGTTAAAATCAGCGATAGCTTTATAAACATTTCATATTATTCTACCGTTTTGAAATACTAAAGGGGTTCGAAGAACGACTTTCAAGATCCTTTGGAAAGGATCCGACTTTAAGAAAACGAGGTACGAGATCCTTATTACATGCAAACACCTGACTTAATAGCGAGTGACCCATACTCATAAAAACTAAAAAACAACACCTCCGAGCATAATCTTTACGTATAATGTACCTACACCATATAAATTTCTTATCAAACTAGGATCAGACTCATCAACAGGAAAGAATCCACCCACGGTTTCTTACACGGACTCCAAGTAGTGACACTAATTGCCAGTAAAAATACACACGAACTTTTCATTTCAAGTAATCAGTTTTAACAATGCTTACAAAGGTAGACCCGTACTAATCGATCACCAAGAGGTATAAAACACTTCACGTGGGACGGTAAAAGGAGTTACACTTTACTCACTCCAGGACCGCCCCCGTATCCACCGCCATATCCTGCACGAGGTCCCGGGGCGCCGCCACCAGCACCGAAATAATCTTCTCTTCCTGCCATCTGAAAATCAATAAGCAATATTTCGAGAGCAAATAAGGGTACCTCTGAACTGTTATTTCGCGACGACGGTTGCACACAGATTAGTTTTTCACCTTATTGATCGATCAGTTGAAAATACATCATTCTCATCTACTTCTCATGGGTGCGGTAATTCAGAAAACACTGGAAAAATTCGTCAGCAGACTTCAACCCACAATACGATTTTTTTCAAAGCAGGAAGTTCCTAAATTCATAACGTTTCTAATACGGGACATCGACATGGAGCAGTGTTTTCAAGCTGTTCAAGATTTGAGCCCAGCAACTATGAGCTCGCCTCAAGTCGATTCCTAGCGCTATTTAAATGAAGCCTAATGCTCGATGAAGCTCGAACGGGAAGAGAGATAAGACTTCAGATCCACGCACACCCCATGCTTCTGACATGAAAATCGTCAAGATTTTCAATCTGAAAACTGTAATCAACTGACAGGATTGTACTGTTAAGACGAGAAACAAAGGTATACTACAAAAGAAGTACAGTCAACTCATTCAATACAAAACGAACCAGACGACGACGCTCGCCTCACCACTGAGCGAGGCGTGACCTCTGCAATCACTACCAGTAAAGGACTGTCTTTTGCAGTCTAATTCTAGCCGAGCCGGATTAGAGCACTTGAACTCAATCGAAGCACGTTAACTATCTAGTCGGCCATGGTTTTTATATTTTATCGAGAACTATGGAAATGGTGGTCGGCTGACGGTATTTGCTGATTGATTTTTTTGCGGTATCTAATGTTTGACACAGTGCTTCATTTTGGCTTATATGACATTATTTCTAACTTTTGCTTCGTATACATAAGAGGCTGATGAAGGAAACTTGAGCAACACAACAACGCATGGAGGTGTTCCTGTAGAAAATTTTTTGCCTTACCATTCGAAAGTGGTTTCACTAGTGTGCCATTTGATCGATAATGGTAGCACGTGCTTTGTGGTTGGTGAGTTGTTGTAGGTCAGTGACTATAACCACAATTTCCCTCTCGCACTATAGATTCCCGTGTTCTCAGTAAACTTTTGCGAGCTGAGTCGTCCTTTTGCACTATTTTCCACTTTTTTAAAACGACATATCATTACAGTTTCAACTGGGAAGTTTTGTAATCTTTACTATGAAAGTTTATTACGTACATTTTAAGGCGTCGAATGGAATTGGTTGCGAATTGGTGCCGATTCGTGCGCGTTTGACGGCTTCCCCATTATGTGCCTTAAAGCCTTAGAGCCTTAAATTTACCCCAGCATATTTTCCAGATATGGCCACATTTGCATCATCCGCCGTAGCAAAAAATCTAGCTGATGGAGAAGCAATCGACGAGTTGCCGAAAGCTAAGTATGAACCAAAGAAGCTGCACACTAATGAAGTCGCTTCATTATTTGATTTGAAGAGTGAGTACATTAAAAAGAAGAATGACATCGTCAAGTCCGCCACCGGCGAGGTCTACAGATCCGGGAAAAGTGTGAGTTATAGTGACTTAATTGCTTAGTTTCTTTTCTTTCCTTTCGTACTTGAAATCCATGCATAGATTTTAGAGCATATTGGCAGTGAAGAAAGAAGAAAAAGTCTCGCTCAAGAAAGAGGCACAGGAGAGAAGAAAACGAATTAGCGAACACGAAGCAGCTCTACAAAAGGAAGAAGAAGAGCGACTTGCGCTAGTCGCCAAGAAACTCAAGGTATTGTTATCTTCTTTCAAGTTCTTTAGGCTTGTACATGTTATATTTTCTTAATACAAAATTCCTTTGGACTCTTCATTGTTGATCCTTAAAATAAGATAAAACCGCAATAATGCTGAAACATTTGCAAAACTCCGGGCCGCAGGTGTCTATGGTGGGGAACGAACGCGCTATTGTCCTTTCCGGGGAGTATCGCGCTCACCACCACACCGTGCGGAACCTTCGTTTCGCCTTTCTCAGCTATTTTTCTATCTACCGGTGCAATCGTGCCACTAGCGTTAGCTTCCGATAAGGATAACGTGTTCAATCCCCACCGCTGACACCTGCGGACCGGAGTTTTGTAAATATCTCAGCATTATTGTGGTTAGAAATAACATACCTCACCTAGATTCTATCTCTATGAAGCCGTTGCTTCCGGAGGTTGGAGCACCACGAAACCAATTACTACCCAATTTTCTTGTAATGGAAACTTTATAAAGTGATCAGAAACTGGTTTCATGAGCATTTGAAATTCTAAGTAAAGCTTGTATCTTGTGGGATTTTTTCTGATTAATACTTGAGTTTCGTATTCTGGATCCGTTTCTATGAGTTTTCTTTCTAGGAAAAAACAGAGCTCTATGACAAGCTGTCCGATGGTAGCCTAGTTCTGAAGAACAGTGACGGCTTGGATGTAGAGTTTCTTGTTGACTTTAACGCAAAAGTGAAAGAAAGGCAAGAAAACCAATTGTCGAAGGTCAACTGTATCGATGGAAACCCATCTACATCTAGTACTCCCACGGAACGAGCTCCTGTTATTGAACACTATGTTCCTGATGAAGGTCAGATAGTGTTTTTTTTTCTTTTTCTGTTTCTACAACCTGTTAATCTTTTTAGAGAGAAGAGAATATGGTGTCTCACACATGAAGTTCGCCTCAGAGGAAGAAAAGAGACAAGAACAGATCAAATCGCTTTATGACATGTCTGCCGAAACAGAAAAAATGCGGGCAAAAAATAAAGCTGAAGCTGAGAAAAAGGCACGTGCTAGGAGAGAAAAACTCAACGCGTTACGGAGGAGAAAGGGTTTGCCAGGTGAATGCATTCCTTTCTATGAGAGTGTTAAGATTTGATGAGGCTGTCGTAAATGTGGAGAAAATCTCTACATATGGTTTCATTGTATGCATGATAGCTGCAAGAATTGGTTTTTCTATGTTACTTTTTTCAAATTATAATTTTAAAGAAGAAAGGACGCCTTCACCTGAGCCGGAGCCGGAGCTACCTGAAATTGACGTTAGCGAGATACCGCTGCCTATTGAGAAACCCCTACAAGTGAGTTAAGTCGTCCTGCCAGTTTTTTGGCTTCCTTGTATCTTTTGTATCTTTTCTGAATGTAGTAGTATTCCTCTTATATGACTGAGACATGCCCTTTTAAATAAGGCTACATTGGGAAAACAAGCATGGACCTGGAGATTCAAATCCGGTGCCAAAAACTGAAATGATGGTGTCTTTTCGTTAAAGCGGCATGACACACGTTTAGTTGTTAGGACCAACGTTTTATTAATCTCGGCTTTCACCAATAGTTTACGATTTTATTCATAAGCACTTAAAAAGTTATTTCAGGGTATATTGGCGATAACTAGCTTTTCGGCGGATTTTTTTCGCCTTTTCTAGAGCCGCTGAATGTCAACTTAATCTAATCAGCAATATACTATACTGATCTCATTAAAAGGACTCGAAACCTAAAATTCATTTGTATTGGATACAGCGTCACTAGACAGCCACTATTTCCATGTCTTGCACTTATTGATGAAGACCAGAAGTGCAAAGTTTACATTTTTTTAGTTGATGTGCTCTCTTGTGTTAAAAAGGCAGTCTAAGACATTGTACTAGGTAGCGTGTGGTGCCAACGCATTCCTTCCTGTGGCTTATCTTTGGTGTCTTGGTGTTCATACAAAACGCCTCAAGAGTTCTGCGCGCTTAATGTATTAGGTTCTTGCGCGAAGATGGATGCTTCATGTCTCCTTTTTATGATCCATTATTTAACAAAACGTAATTTTAGTCTAGCCGCTTGGTGATGAATTTCTCTCCGATCAATAAATGTAGAGACTGCTTGTGGTAGAGAGGACGTGGGGCAGACTTCGGCTAGGTTTACTTCAGGTCTCCAGGGAATCACAAAGGCTAAACCAGTAAAACCCCGAAAAAGTGGACATTATGCTGGGCTCGCACAACTCTTGAGGATAGGCCATCCCAGTATCTAAGAATACTGTAGAAATCTGGGTAGTTGTGCTTGCCAGTATTTTCTCAGTGAATAGTGTAATAATCTAAGGGTGGTTTCCATGCGGATATCGTCACATTACGTGTGTTCTATTGATAATTGAAGTGTTGCTGTGAATTTGCTGCTTAATAATGGCTTTCCAGCTGCGAGAGCAAAAGCCAGAGAGAGAGTGGGATCGAGGCAAAGGCCGATACAATACGTGGATACAAAAGCAACGAGATGAGCGTGACGAAGAGTTCGCCCCACCGTCTTTCTACTATCAATAAGTCAATAAACATTGATTGTCCAGGTTTATTCGCATTTTAACCAACGGTTCTGGCCTAGTCCTCTGTACCTTCGCTGGTTAGTTTTAGAACCACGAATTACTGACGATCTGCCGTTAGTTTGGAATACACTGGTATTCAAATGCTTTATATGCGATTGTGTGTATTTCTTGTTGCAATGAAAGTGATAGAAGCATTTTATTCGTGAAATCCAGATGGCACCGTTGGAAAGGTCGCCAACTCCGAATGTGCCGTGGCACCAACTGGTAGCACACGCGAAACTCTTGAGAGCTGAAATCCGTTCTTGGTTAACGCTGCCATTTTCTAAGATGTCCATTATACCAACAAAAAACGGATGCAAGCTGTGAGCGTTAAGTACTGTTTAAGTATTTTACAGAACTCGTGTCTTAATCATCAGTTATTTCCAACTTGTAGGATAACGTTCCATCATTTTGGCATACCAATATCTAGTGCGAAACATGAGCATTTGCTTTCTCAGAAGACAAGATTCATTGTCAACTCTAAAGTGTTCGTTTGAGGTTTTAGAAGATTACGAAACACTGAACTTGGTCCATGTGATATTTTGAGGTTATCTATTGCATTCCTTCATTGATATGCGAACACAAGGTTGATAAAAAAGCTTTATTCGGCTAGCGCTTGGACGTCTTTGTTCACCTTAAAGCCGATGATCCGAGTTGATGGTCCACAGTCCTTCGTCTCCTCGATGTGATGTCTTCGTCATCGTATCGAGTCGAATCTTCTTCAGTGAAGGTCCGCTCAAATGAGACAACTTCACCTGGTGATGCTCTTTAATACAGGACGATGGATGTTGGTAATAGTGATTGTTCGGGGATGACGAGTTGTTTTTCCTGACAATCCCTACTGCAGAAGTAGACATCGTTATCAGCTAGCACGAAGCGTAACAAAATTTCAAAACAACGTGTTTTTAATAATATATCTCACAATTTTCTGTTATATTAATCCAGTACTGTTAATATTACCAATACTGTTGTCAGTCAGTATCATCAACAATCGTGCTGAATAAAAGATCATTGCTGGGGGGATTGCCTCATTTGAGCGATGGTCCACCGAAGAAGGTTCGGCTCGATACTAAAACGAAAACACCACATGGAGATCGGTTCTGAGAAAGACGAAGACGTCGAAACGTTAGCCGAGCAAGGCATTTTTATCTACCCCGTGTTAGGTTGTCAATGAAAGATTATATATTGTTATGTCGCGCAAAGGTTAAAGGGTAGTCGGCTTTTAAAACTTCAACGATTGTTTTTTAGTTTTTTGCTTTAGAGTTTCTAGAAGGATTGATTTGTTACAGATATGCATTGGGAACACCAGTTTGTTCTTCAAATCAAACAGTTCTTGCCGCGCATATCCCCATGGATGGAGAGTCTTCGAATATTTTGCTGGAGCCTATGTTCAACATAGATCAGTTCAAGTGAGGTTATCTTGTAGTGTCAAGCACACAGCTAGCCAAATAAAACATTGTTGCGTTATTATTTTCGTCATTTCGCATATCTTTTCGGCTATTTATGACATCTTCGAGTTTGGATATAAAACTATTTGAAATGGAACCACAATGATGCTGAGATATTTGCAAAACTCCAGACCACTGGTGTCTGCGGTGGGGACCGAACATGCGATTACACTTTCTTGGGGTTGACGCGTTCACCACCGCACCATGTGAGTTTCGCCTTTCTCTCAACTGTGTTGTTGACCAATGGATGCTATCAGCAATCACCCGTCAAGGGGTTGATCTCGGAAGCAGAAATTGACAATGAGCCCAGTTAGGCTGCAGTCGAAGTCACGTCGCCAATTTTTATTTACATTAATTTATCTATTACTTGCAAAGAAATATTAGGCAGTAAGTAAAAATCGACAACATTATGATTTATGCCACAGATTCAGCTTAACTGTGATCATTGCCAATTTGTGCTCCACAGATCAATCCCGTAAGCGGGTGTTTGCTCATGGCACTGGTTGATAGAGAAGTAAGTGAGAAAGGGGAAACGAAGGAGCCGCATAGTGTGGTGGTGAACGCGTTAGCCCCCGGATGGGGTGATATCGTGTTCAGTCGCCACCGCAGACACTCATTTTTCTCCTCTAGAACATCTTATACAAAAAGAAAATGCCATTTCCTTCTTTTTTCTTTTTACAACCGACAGTGATCCAGGTGGGCTATTTTTGAGGGGCTTATGGAGCACGTTTAACATGCAAATCAAGCGCTAGTTGCAAAGACCCCTTCGGTTTTGCTTCTTGGACAGGACGACCGTGTGGGAGTTACATTCGTTACTTGCCAAGTCTCAAATGGAACGTACGCGCGAAAGTGGCCTTGAGGTTTTTTGCACAGGAGCTGTGACTGAACTCTTCTTCTTGATCGCGAGGTGAGTTTCGGAAAGAGTGATATGTAATGGTTGTTCTCGATCGAGGTTGCTGGGGTTGTAGAATGCCAGAGATTGTTGCAGACTTTTTCTGCTGTTCCCCCGAACCATAATGAGAAGCAGTGGAAGTTCCGTGTCACCAGAGTAAGTTTTAGACACCCTCCACAGCTTTTCTGCTAAGCTACATTGTTATACCATATCATCAGTACGATGTTGGTATTCAGCGACAAATGGGAGTAAAAATGTGATCACGTAAGTATAAGAAAAACAAATCATATATTATAGAGCCATTCTTGACAAATTCCCGTCTTTAAATAGCTTAGAGATTAATGAAGAGCCGACCGGCGACTAGAAGGTGCTTGTCGAAGGATTCAAAAGTTGTAGTTAGGAGGCATCAGAAGCTCTGAAGTCATCACCACAATAAAGTAGTTTCTGGTGAAGTGGAGAACAGTGAAGCTTGTTACTGTTATAGGACACCTAGCAGAGATAGTAACAAATACCCACTGTAAGAGATCGGATAGATAAGATCGATAACAAGAAAACTTACACCGCATTTCTTAAAATTTCTCCTCCTAGACAATTTTTCTGAACAAAATTTTTTTGGAAGAAACGCAGAAACAGAACCAATCTTAGGAAATCCCGTGGAAACTTGTAAGAATATAATGTTCCGTTATCATTCCTAATGAACGAAAGTAAAGATTCTTTCTTTTTCTTCTTTGACCCTCATATAGAATCGTTCGTGGGAGACTTTTACTGCAATGTGTTCCGATCCCGCTAGGGAAAAACCATCTTAAATTGCTCTCTCTAAAGTTCAAGCTGTGATTAATAGAATGGATAGGAGCACAACTTTGAGGTAAAACAGCATTACTTCCGACTTCATCGGGGCTAAAACAGGCAAGGTGTATCTCTAGCATTTCTAAAAGAGTAAATACATTAGTGGACCAGACTACTAGATCGCGTTGCGTACCGTCGTCGTGCCTAGAACAATGACGACTCGCTATCCATACAAATTCGGATCTGCCTTCCTATTCTTCTGATTCACTTGTTGAGAATGCTCCACAAACACCTCACCACCCTCTCATGATATCTTCCGAAGGATTTCTATTCGATTGTTAGGAATGCTACACAATTTCACCCAACCTGGTTTGCGCATAGCGAAATTTGTGTGCGGTTTCTATCATATTTTGTATATTAGACTTCTGGTCGTGGTCTAATCGTAATTTCAGTACTTCAAGTATATCTTCAAGCACATGATTTTAGATGGTACATTAATGTTCTACTTAGCAACTCCATTTGAGGTTTTGTGTTGGACGGGTTGGCGGGATCTATTACATAATCTTTACTCTTAGTCTTTTTTTGATCTTGCATGTTACATCAGGTAAAAAACCGTTTTGGAGTGGGCATAATAGCTGGTAATTTCTTTTTTTTTTTTTTCGTGAGCGATATGATAGGACCTGATCACTTTAAGAGTTTTGTGCGAAATCTAGTAACAGAGCAATGTTTGATGGTGAAAACGTATACGTTTGTTTCTTTAGCTCTGAAGTTATTTAATATGTAATTGCTGAAGGTCTACAACTCCAAGCGTTGAGTTCTCACTAATGTGCGAGAGGCAACGTGCTACGGTTGTGAGTGGAGTGACCGACTATATGCTAGATAAAGATGGATCGACGATAATGCTCACTACTGGTGAACAAGTTTTTCGGTACGTCTTCTTACTGCTGTCGAGCTTCTGAACGGCGCGTGTAGCGCAGCGGTCAAAGACGTGCTGCAATGCACAGGGAGATCGATCCCTGCGCCTCGGACTCACCAGGCCTTCGATCCTTCGTGGTCGGCAATTTGGTACCAGACTTGCCTGGGAGGTTAGCAGCACTATCTCGATACATCGGTATGCCACCGTGAGTCATTGTAAAGGCCAGTTATGCATTCAATCAATTCCAACGATGTTTAATGAAGTTGAATGCATGGCGCATCCCTCGGGGATTGATCAACGAGAGTTTTATCCTTCAAGCTTTTATCGAACTTTTGCCAATGATTATTCCTCATGAATTGGAGCGAACTATGATCATTTATAGATATTCTAACGGTATCCTTTCGCCGGTGGAAATACAAGACAAGCTGAGTGATTCGTCAGCTTCAGACTTTGTGTTCGATGCACAGTTCTGCCCTTGTGACTCAAGGATTGTGTCGTATGTGGTGAACAAGCAGGTCAACGGTTATTTATGTTGTCAAAAAAAATAGCGTTTGGAGCAACTGGTTATTTTTAGATTTAACCTTGAAACTGCGCGGATAATTCATCATCTATTCAGTGCAGTAAAAATGGATTTCAGATCCACATTGAGCGCGATAGTTCCATAATATACAAGACACCCAATTCGGATCCAAATGTCTCTAACGGTGTGTCAGCCTTCATAACTCAAGAAGAGTTGGATAGGTTCCAGGCTGTTTGGTGGAGTCCAACGAGTACCAGGTGAGTTATAATCGATGTAATCTAATGTTCTTTTTCTTCTATTTTGATCTGGCGTAATAGCAAAATTGTCATTGTTTTTGAGTTGTTTTAGATCAGTAGTGTAAGTAGTCGATTTTTCGAGACCAAAATCTTTTAGTGTTTTCAACATGAAGCCGTCCTGTTGGGACTTTTACGCATGCTAATATTGTTTTTCTAGGTTATTATATGAGCGAGTTGATGAGACTTCAGTGCGCTCACTAATGTTTGTCTGTCCAGGACGAGAAGCAGCTCCTCCAATGAAATATCCCGTTGCTGGCACGGATAACGCTATATCTCAGCTGCGTATTATCATGATTGATGGCAATGCTGTCGGTTTCTTGGGTCACTTTCGAGTTGCTTCTCTCGGTTAGAGGTTCATTTTCTTGTTTAAGGTGGTCGACTGTGGACTGAAGGAGCCTCTGAAATCTCGATTTCCTTGGGTAGAGTACATAGCTCGTGCAGGTTTTCTCAACGATGGCAAAACGTAGGCTGTGAAGTTTTTTACGGAGAAACCAAACAATTTCAACGTTTGCAGAGTATGGGTTCAAGTATTGAATCGCACTCAGTCACAGGCTTCGCTGATTCTGCTGCCAGAATCCGAATTCGAAGGTTTCAGATCCACAGGCCCCATTCTTAACGCAAGTATTGTTAAGAATGAAGTATCAAGTGCGTGGATCAACGTGAGTTTCTGAACAATAAAGTGGTTGTTAATTGGATAAAGAGGCTGGCGCTCTTCATTTTTCAGACGCATAACTCAATTGTACCTCTGGACAGTAATATTTCTACGATCGAATTCATTTACGCAAGTGAGCAACAATCGCAGTGTCACCTCTACGTAATAAGCGCGAGCGTTGTCAAGTCAGTTCATTTCTGGTGCAAAGGCGCCAACATCTTTTTATTTTTTGAGCTTTTAAAAATAAAAAATGCATGTGACATCATGGGTAGGGAAAAGGGAAGCGCACACAAAGTGATTGGCTGAACTCCATCTCGGGGCAAAATTTTACATCCCTACGAAATTATAAATTTGTTGGTGTGGTAACAATTGTCTTTGAAGAGCCCTTCAGATCTGCAAAGGCTAGCGACTATTTTCAGTGAAGACCTGGGAACACCCATTCACAACTACTGCATTATCCTATGGAGAATCTATTCTACTTGCATACAGCACAATTCATAGAGAAGACTAAAACATTCAAACAGAAGCCAAGTAAAATAGGATAACTTCGTGGAGGACGAGTGCGAGGAAACGAGTCAAATTAAAAGGCTTTGATACATACATGACGTGATATCTCTTCATGTGGTTAAAATAAAGAGTTTAAAAGGGTTTGTATCAACTTCTCATATGCTTTAGTGGTATTTGTTCGCTTTTTTCCGACCCAATACAAGAATTACAGCCATGAAATTGTGGGACTTCGTGAGCGAGTTGTTACTGAGGGAGATTTTTCGGTATGTAAAGCAACGAATGTCGTTCTTGACAAGGACCGCCAGCTTGTTTACTACATCGCCAATGTTGGTCATCCAACAGAATGGAGCGTGTAAGTACGAATTTTGTGAATGGTTTTGTTTGTATACTCTTGAAAGCGATCCTGTATTGAAATATGACGGTTCCAGATTGTTAAAAAAAAATTCAGTTCCCAAGATCGACTTTCTATTAACATCGGTATTGGATTATAAATCTGCTGTTCGCTTTTTTTACAGCAATCGCGAGGTTGTTATTCAACAAACGTTTACTTCCTCACAAATATAACGAATGCAACACAACAGTAGCTGACGTTTCGGCAGTATCGCCTTCTTCAGAGCCTGGAAGGGTACACTAATATGTAATTTACTGGGTCAAACGCTTTAACAGCACAAACAAAAAAAAATGAAAATCTGAGCAATAACTACACGATCACCGGCTTTTCGAAAATCCCACCGTTTTTACCTGCCTTCCACCAAGGAAGAACAGCCCCTTAGAGTCGCATATGGTTGACTACTGCACCACCCCACATCAAAAATCAGTTCTAAGATACGGGACTAGATCACGCGTTACCTCAGGGCATTCTTTCCTGCTACTCACTCTCGGATTTTTGGAATTTATCCAAAAAGCCTTGAGAAATTTGCGTGTGGTGTTCTCGTCTCCTCTGCAAGGATATTGAATCTTACTTCAAAATCGTCTCCGCTGTGCTTTTGTATCCTTTGCGTGCTTTGTTTTAATTTTCGCTTGCCATTTAGGTGTTCTTTTATGCGGATACATAATGGTCTGCACGTTTCGTCGATAGAGTATCCAGTGGTATTTCAACTATCGCTCCCGATTGCTCTAGATCTGTCCTTTTTAGGCATCATTTATAGCTATGCTTCGTTTTTCGTTTCGGCGCATCGCTCTCGTTCTAAACTTATCTCGTGGGGTAACTGTAGCCACTGGAGACGGTTGTTTCCCGAGCCAAGTTGCACGATTCTTCTTTTAGTTCCCTAATTTCTCCCGGTTGAACTTAATGTACTCAGACTGTTCGTTCAATAATTCAAACCATTTGCCCATCTCCTCTTGCGTAGAGAAGACAACAAAACAATCATCTATGTACCTGCAGTAGAGTGGTGGCCGGAGACCGAGAACGGGGGCTTCTATTGCCAACCCCCCTTATTTGCGCGAAATATTTCCCAGACCATCTGGAAATCGAGCGGTTTAGGCACTCCTTTAAGAGAGCCATAAGCTGCTGGATGGACAAGCCATGCATATTTATTCTTCCTTCATGTTCAACAAGAAGTTCGAAAATGGCTTCCATCGCGGAGTCATTCGATACGTTGGTGTACAACACGGTAACGTCGAAAGACTCCATCACGTACGGGTTATTTGGAGACGCGTTACGTAGACGTTCTAAGAACATTTGGATGTTCGTGAGGTGAGCTGGAATGTGTTTGAGCAACTAGGTTGGTATTAGACTTAGAAACCAGGTTATCCTATCCGTTAGCCCGTCTACACAGCTGATGATTGGTCTAACCTTAAATGATGACTGATTAATTGACACAAGATCATCAGGTGGTACCAACTTATGTGTTTTAATAAGTAGGTAAAGGGCGGTGCATGTTGGTCTATTGACTTTAAAGTGCAAAATAACCGACGATTTTAAGCCTGCCGCCTTGCTCCTTTGACCCACTGATTGTTTAGCTTTCGGTATTGACTTTTTTATTTCTTCTCAGGTGATGGGCGATAAAGGGTAACATCACTAAGATCAGTTTCTTTAACATCCAGCTGACGAGGAGCAGCTCTCCCCCCTTATCGGGGGGATTGGTAGCCTAATGGTCATTGAATTTATCAAGTCTCTACTTTCTTGCAAGCCACATTTTTGTGCGGTTGTGAGGTTAGAAATAAACCTCTTGTCGCGGTGGTGATTAAGGGTCTTGAGAACGTCGTCCGAAAACATGCGGAATTTTGTGTCAATTCTGTCGTTGAGGTTCTGCTGTCTAAAATACGTTCCAGGAAGGGGGATGCTGGTAATGTCGCCGCCTCTTGGTTTTCACCCCTATTTGATGTTTCTTGTTTGACCTGATAGCGGAGTCGATCTTGAAGCTCATAAAGGGTGAATGCTGTCCTACGCAGGGTCGTTTTAGAAATGGTGTGATGGTGCAAAGATTGGGCCTAATTCTAAAAGCGAACGCGCACTCTCAGGTATTGTTGTGCCCCCAATCACTGTAACCCTAGATTTTCTTCGTGCTTTATCAACCGTACTTTGACTCCTAGCAAAGTGCATTTGTCTGTGATTTCTTGAAGCCGAGACACGCGAATTAGTCAACAGATTCTCAAACTTTCGCTGTAAGGTTATTTTAGCATTAGACCTAATAGAATTGCATATCAGTATTGACCCACCAGCTATTCTCCTCCAAAGTTGATCCTCCAAATACAAAGCACAAAAATGTTCCTTCTACACGTCTTCATTCTAGCGTACATTTCGTTCTGATTGCTTCGTAGTGCGGCTCTAAGTAGGTCCATTTCGATGCCTCGTACTTGTTGGCTGTCTCTGGTTGACCGCATATCTCTTAAAGTCGTTTCCGTTTTATGAACTTCGGCACGACTCGGTGTTGAATGCAGCGGCAGAGAAAGTAGATCTGTCGCCTACCTAAGTGACTTTTCTCTTAGTGACAAGGCTTCCTTCAAAAGTCGAAAATGTCTTGCCGGTATTTCTCTTAACAGTTTCCATTATCAACTTTCTATTAACCACGGCACTCCATTATAAATCTGTCGTTCTCTTTTTTACAGCAAATTTTACGCGTTGGTGTTTTAGTCCCCGGTGCGATGATAGCGACAAATTTCTCAAGGCTTTTTGGATAAATTCTAAGAATCCGAGAATGAATAGCAGAGGAGAATGACCTGAGATAAGTCGTGATCTAGCACCATATCTCAGAACTAATTTCTGATGTGGGGTGGTGCAGTAATCAACCATATGCGACTCTAAGCGGCTGTTTTTCCTTGGTGGAAGGCAGGTAAAAACGATGGGTTTTTCGAAAAGCCGGTGATCGTATAGTTATTGCTCAGATTTTCTTTTTTTTTTGTACTTTCAAAGCGTTTGACCCAGCAAATTACATTTTAGTGTACCCTTCCAGGCTCTGAAGAAGGCGATACTGCCGAAACGTCAGCTACCGTTGTGTTGAGGCTTTTTGGATAAATTCTAAGAATCTGAGAATGAATAGCAGAGGAGAATGGCCTGAGATAACTCGTGATCTAGCACCATATCTCAGAACTAATTTCTGATGTGGGGTGGTGCAGTAATCAACCATATGCGACTCTAAGCGGCTGTTTTTCCTTGGTGGAAGGCAGGTAAAAACGATGGGTTTTTCGAAAAGCCGGTGATCGTATAGTTATTGCTCAGATTTTCTTTTTTTTTTTGTACTGTCAAAGCGTTTGACCCAGCAAATTACATTTTAGTGTACCCTTCCAGGCTCTGAAGAAGGCGATACTGCCGAAACGTCAGCTACCGTTGTGTTGTACCTGTTATATTTGTGAGGGATTAAACGTGTGCTGAATAACAACCTCGCGATTGCTGTAAAAAAGAACAGCAGTGTTTTTAAAAAAATTTTTTTAAATCATCACACTGGCTGTACTGTGCTTGATACTTGACTTGATACTTGAACGGCCCGTCCTCAATAGTTATGTGGGCCCCAGTCTAATAACCATTTTACGGACATTTGCTGGTTAAGCAATTGTGGTTCGTTGGAATCCCGAGGTCAGCTTGATCAGAGTCTGCCCCAGGACTGGCTGTACTTGTTTTATTAAACAAATTACGTGAACTGATTTAATGTTTTGAAGGGATAATGTCTGTCTGCCCAGTATTATGTCAAAATCATTCATTTTCAAATGGACATTGGCTTCAGTAGGATTGCGATCTTCCAAATGAAGTACTAAAACACCGAATCGAAAGATATCTACATTGAACCTCGAAGTATTCCGAAATCTTATGCTCTTTCGTTCAGATGCGTCTCGAGTTACAGCGAATCAGTACAAGGAATGCGACGATTGACTGAGAGTGGAGCATCCTTCAAGTAAGATATACAAATTTTCTCGTAAATTGCTAAAGCTCTCGGCGTTGACTAATCCGAGGCACGCGTAACGTATGCATATTTGGCCTTTACAATGGCTAGTGGTTGCCTATCGATGTATCGAGCCAGTGCTGCTATCCTCCCAGACAGACAGATCTAGTACCAATTTGCCGACCCCGGGGGGATGGGCTTAGTGGGTCAGGGGCTTGGGAATCGACTCCACGTGTATTGCAGGGCGCCTCTGACCACGCGCTTCTCTCGCACATTGTATAATACATTTTGGTTTTTAGGACTGAGCGAGCTTGCCATCAACTATGTTTGTCGCCATCAATGGGTTTTGCATGTTGGATGACATCACTCAGCCAGCCACCACAATGTTGTTATTATTCCTTAGTGTTTTCAAATGGTTCAACACTACCTACGGCTACCCTTGTCGCACAGGTGTTTTCAAAATAAGTGTATTTATTTTGCTAATTATATCTTGCATCAACTTAACTGTCTTCCAGAAGTCTTGAAGAATTCTCATTTGTTATCTTCCAGGGAATTTTTTTTCTTTAAACTTCTTTATCATTGTGATAAATTTGGCCATTAGGGAAATAACATCCCTTTTTTAAGATTGGCTTACCTGGTTACACTATCCCGCCCTGTGTACAGATCAGTGATCTCCCAATTATCGTTGAATATCTATCAAGGTCTGTATTTTTGTCGTTATTGATTCATTTCTTGCAGTTTTGTTTTTAGACTTTCCAAACCTGGTTTGTTTCTCTATGTGCTGGTGGTTTAGAAACAAAGTTTACTTTGTTTCTTAATTCCCAAAGGGAATTTAGTCGGGAGATTCCTGATTTGTAACCTAGAGTCATAATTTCGTCACAGTATGGATAATCGATCTTTTTAAAAAACGGGGATAGCGTATTGGTTTATGATGGCGTCGACCAGGAAGCATGAGCCCTGGTTCTACACCCGCTCCAACGCTTTCGTCCAATCCACGTGGGATCGCCTTAGCCAGGCTATCTCCAGGATTGCAAAATGATTCTATTTAATTAGAACTTAGCAACATTTTTAGTGAAGGCAACACTTTTCAAGCAGCGGTGGGACCGGCATAATAAAAGTTGAAAGACTTTCGAGGACGATAAATGCGAGCGAAAGCGAGTCGAATGCAAGAAGTGTTGGGATCCCCACAGTAGATTTAATGACAGTTCATGTAAATAAAGAAGAAAAAATGAAAATTAAAAACACGTGAATACTGGATTTGGAGCAAAATTTACGAACAAAAGAGTAATTCACGAATTGCTTTCTTACAGATCCACTCCGCGCTATGCTATGGTGATGAGACCATCTAATTACGAGACGAGCCGGTGTTACCCCGTGTTGCACTACATTTATGGTGGTCCTGGAATACAGCTTGTTCGAAATGACTACAGCACGTTAGTGTTAGAGTTCTTCTCCGAAGGTTTAAAATTCGAAAAGCCGACCTTTAGTTAACATCGGCATTAGTAGACATATATTGTCCTTTGAATTGTTGTTGATGAGCTGACATGAGATTGTCAAGACGTTTTTTGATCTTCCGTGGCTTACGCTTCGCTGACTTTACCTTCTTCAGAGCTAATAGGTATAGCAATATCCTTATTATTGGGTGAATACTTCGTAGTCCCAATGAAATTCTGATCTATACACCAAATCGTAATCTGTACAGAAGCGCTTACTGCTTTCATCTTTTAAAGAGTGAGACCATCCGTATGTTTGTTGTTAAGATACAATGATGAATCGAACTCATAGAGATCAGAAAACTAATCTAAGATAAAGCGCCATTAATCCTCTTACGTGGACAAAATGCGAGTGTTTGACATCGGTTTGGTACTTTAGTGTAGGCATTAGATTTCAATTAATGCTGTAAAGTACTCATCGAACAATAAGGAAAAGGCTATACAACAATGCGTCTGGGCTCCGAAGAAGACGAGGTCGTCGGAATGTTACCCACCTAACATCAATTTACATGTTGGCAACCTGGTGTAAACTTGCCAAGGACTTTTCAAGGAATTTGTCAAGGAAAACTAAGACAATGTGCAAAGTGTTTCTCGTTCAAAAATAAAGGTGAAAAAAGCTATTGGTGTCGAAATACAAAGAAGAATTCCATTATCTTCATTACTTTCAAAATCAAACTACTAATAAGATGAAGTTTGAAATATTTGTTGGAACACATTCATCCCAAAAATTGCGAAAATTGCGCAATTTTGTCATATTATTTAGCTATAAGGGGCGTGTATAGCGCAGTTGTTAGAGGTCTGCAATACGCATAGGTTCGCTTCCATCCCTTCGAGGTTCGTAAATTAGTGCCAGACCTGTCTGGGAGGATAGCAGCACCGACTCGATACATCGGTAGACCTGTGCCACTCATCGTTATTACCAGATATGGATTAAATCACCTCTAACGATGAAATCTATTACATGGCGCATCTCTCAAGGATTCATCGACAGCAAGAGCTTTGTCCTTTTATCCTTTATTTGGACACACTTGGATACTTGGAAGGTCCGTTCTCACTGGTTGTGCGGACCACAGCATGATGATCTCTATTATTTCGGAGGTTTGCTGGTTAAGTCATTGTGGTTCCCTGGAATCCTAGGTGAGCCTGGCCAATGTCTTCCCACATCGTCACCACCTCAGGTAGTCGCAGTCATTGTGGATCAGAGGGAGAGTTGCCACTGTGCGACTAGTTTGATACCAGAACGGTGACGGATCTTGGTATTGGTTTACTCTTAACTAGGCTTCCTGATGGAAACGCCGGACTCTTCAGCTTGGAATACTTTGCCAGGGAGATGAATTTTCCCCGCTGTACATCGCAGCATGACACCCAGGAACACGTCCTAGCCACGATGAGACCACGGTAAACCGTTGGATGGTATCCCTTATTTAGCCATTATTATCCCAATCATCTATAGGTTTATCATGTTTTATAACTTTGTTTTATCTCTTTCCCCTTCAATCACATAGAATGCCACACTTTATGGTTTACTTTGAGTTTTTCTTGTTGTATTTTTAATGCTTTTAATTTACACTCCTGTACTAACCCACAATACTCGATATGGATAAGGTAGTGTCCATATGCGTTTGGACCAGGGATTATATGGACACTGTGGTGTCCATTTTCAGTTTAATGCGCATTAAAATTTTTTAACAGCACAATATATACTTTGTATACACTGTATACTCGACAGCTAATCGGAAGGGGATCAAAACAGTAGGACTAGGACCCGAAAAGCCATTTTCCACAGGTAGTTGTCCACAAAATAACTTTTTTCAAAAAAAAAAACTTCATTGAGTAGTAATTTGGCCAGGAGTCTCTATTCTTATTCAGTTTTAATCGCTATGGGGATTGTTTGGATTATGAGCCTACAAAAAACACCGAAATGGACTCAACATTGGTGCAAAACACTTCGAAATTCTGCCAGCAATGTATTTCATAGTGGATCATTAGTTCATACACATCAAACGAAAGAGCGAAGTTTCTTGTACAGTTCTGTCGTGTTCACAACCTCTAAAACCTTGTAGTTATTGAGAATTTTTCTTCTTCATGAAAAAACCGTAATGTTCGAGGCCAATGAGAAATTCATCGTGTACCACTTGGAGAGCCACACTAAATCGGGTTCGTCCGTTTTGAGTTAATGACTCAGAGATTTATGCAGTAGGTAGATTCAAACTGTAAATGCCGAATTTGCGATTGATTTGCAAATTTTATCTCCTTTGCAGGTGGATTCCATTTCAAAAATATACTAAGCTGGGATTTGTTGTTGTTATGCTTGATGGTCGCGGGTCAAGTAATCGAGGCACCGACTTTGAATTTCCTATTTTCGGAAAACTTGTGAGTGGATTGGTAAACGACTCTGCGTGTGTGCTTAAGTGACCATTTTATCTAGGGACAATGTGAAGTAGAGGATCAGGTGGAAGGATTACGAGAAGTGGCACAGATTATGGACGGAATGTTAGATCTGACAAGGGTCGTCGTACAGGGCTGGAGCTATGGTGGCTATATGTCATTACTCGCTCTTGCTAAGTATCCTCAAGTAATTCGTTTTCACCTTCTTTTGACACTTTTCTTACTTTGCAGGATTGATCCAGGATTAATTAATTAGGATCCACTGTTTACCTCGACATTGTTCAATAACTTAGTGTTCTCTTTCTGAGCAGACGGGAAATTATCAGTAACAGGATTTATTCAATACTGGCTGCTGTTTTGGCCATTTCACTTTTTTGAAAGCCTAGAAGAGTTAAATTGACACGTAGTCTACTCAGCTAAACACTTTCCTAACAAAGTCAAAGATCACTCAATACATAAATTTCATTCGTGTAATAGACAGCTTCTTTTAAACACTCACTGTTTCTGAAAAACCGCCTTTCTTTTAACGTCAACATGGCCAATCAATATGTAATTTTTCGTTGAGAAGCTAGCATGTTGATTATGATTGTTTGTTGACAATAATTTGTTTTCTAACGGACAATCCATCCCGCAGCAGTCAGTGTTATATTAGCTAGAACATAGTGAATCAGTGAAATACAACCACAATGATCCTGAGATATGTGGTAAACGCTGGGCCGGAGGTGTCTGCGGCGGGGTCCGAACTCACTATCACTCTGAGCTAACTAACGCGTTACCACCACAACATGCGGATCGTTCGTTTTGCGTTTCTCTCAGCTAATTTGCTTTCTACCAGTGCCATAAACAGTCACTCGTCAACGGGATTGATCTAGTGAGTACAAATCGGCAGTGAACCTAGTTAAGCTGAGGCTGTTGTCGAAATCACAATGTTAACTTTTTATATACTGCCTATCACAATTTTTCACGGGACGCTATTATGTCAACCGGTACCATCAGAAATCATCCGTCAACAGGTAGATAGAAAACAAGCTGAGAGATTATCAGTTATCAGTGGAAAAATGCCCATCATTTTATTCTTTGTATGTCTTATAGTTATTGTTGGAGAGCGCCTCACGGAGTCTTGCATGGATGAGGAATGTGCCTAGCTCAGGTCACAAAATTAACTGGAGGCATAGAGAGAGATTACGTGTCATCACAAGGTGTTCTGACTGCTATTCATTTTTAGGTTTTTGGAATTAATTTAAAACGCTTCAAGAGTTTTGCGCGCTGATGTTTTGTATTCCTATGCTAGGATAGTAACTTTTCATTCAAGTTCCGAGGGTTTCAAAATCTTCATTATACCTTCGAATCCTTTGTGTGCCTGGCGGAGTGTTCTGATTGACTTTAAGCTTCCCAAGGTAAGTGCCCTTTTACACGGACGCGGAGTGCTCTACCAGTTTCGCCAATGTATTCCTCCACGCACGCTTTAGAAGAGATCAGGTTCGCCGTATCTGATTTTATACAATTGCCGTCTCAAACGTTAGGGCAAATTATGGAGCTGTGCATCTCTCCTAGACGGTCATAAAAGCGGTTACAAACTAGCTGGCGCCTGAGACTGTTCGGAAGTATCTCAGTCACTTCTACCGATTTCTCTAGGCCGACAATTTTTAAACAGCGTTTTATAGCTTTGCTTATTTCGTTGGAAATGAAGGTTATGACAAGAAGCACCTTATTTATGCTAGACTTATAATTTGATGGTGTGCTTTTTTTCTCTAATATCATCTATTGCAGCTACCGTTTTGTGTCATCTTTTTTCATTCTATGGAGGATGCAAGGGCTGGATCAATTTCAGATTTTTCGTGCTGCAATAGCAGGAGGAGCTGTTACTGACTGGAAATTGTACGATACAGCATACACAGAACGGTATCTGGGTTACGGAGAAGACCGCGATCCATTCTATGAAGAGTCTTCCGTCATCAAACACGTAGACAAGTTACCTGACCAGTGAGTCGAGTATATTTCAGACCTAAATACACTACAGCTCCATCACTATTCTTGAGCTCGATCATGAGCATGTGACGGTAAGAGATTTTTCCGTGTAAGCTCAAAATGTTTCAGACCTGGTAGATTGCTCCTTGTGCACGGTCTTCTGGATGAAAATGTCCACTTCCGTCATACTGAGGTACTTATTGAGCAACTAATTAAGGCTGGAAAACCTTACCAGTTACAGGTATTGTCGGCATAATGACATTTTTTAACTATGATCACTTCCGCCGTCAGTGAAATTGTATAATTTTTCCACCCTACGTATCCATGTAGTTGGGTCATAAATTTACAGCTTTTCCCATCAGAAAGACACGGTATTCGCTCATCAGATGGTGCTGCTTACCTTGACGCTAGTATTTTGAACTTCATCCAGCAGGCCCTCAAGGACTGATGTAGGACCATAATTCTCAGGATTATCCAAAGCACTCACTTTTAAATTCAGCACTCGCCAAACAAATGCCTCTTGTCCTGTGTAGCATATCCGTAAATTATGTTAATTATGTGCTTGAATATATATTTGTCAATTCTTGATGAAATCATACAACTTGTTAGATATATTTTAACCCAACTAGTATTTACGTTAGATACTAACTGAATTTTTTTTTATTTTGTTTATACGAACCATCTTGACGCGTACTGTACGGATCCCAGCACTTTTCACATTCGATTCGTTTCCTTGCATCCACCAACAACTAAGGTCTTCCAACTTTTACGTGTGGCTTCGGTTGCTGCTTGAGGATATCCATTTCATCTTGACCAGTTTTCCGACCCGCGAGGGAAGGGAGGCTTGCTGAGCCCTGAGTGGGATTGATCCAGTACCATGCTTGTGATGACCGGCATCACTACCACTATGCTATCTGCCCGCTACTAACTGAATTTCCGTTGTCGCTTCTTCTAGAGGTATACTTGCTGTCCGTGGTGTATAAAAATTAACACGGTTCCAGACTGTACAAATACTATCTTTCGGTGCGTTTTAAATGAGTTCATTGTGTATTTTTAAATACCTTTATACAAAACCAAATCCTTTCGTACTCGTTTGTATTTGATTATAAAAATAAACAGTGAACAAACTATAGTTCTTTGTTTTGTTCAGTATCACCCGACAGTGGTTCACGTTTTCAATTTCGAAATTGTTGGTGAAGAAGTTATGGGTTAACCCAGCATAGGCGTCCAACGTTACTCCGTGCGATTCTTGTTGATAAACCGATGATCGAGAGTGGGAAGGTTTTTGAAATGTTCACTATTTGACCCAAAAGGATCTCCAGGCTAATGCTTTCAGTCGGTTGTGGGTTCGTTTCACCCATAGAGAGATGGAGCAAATGAGCTTGTGTGAATTACCATCATTGTTTTGCTTGTAGTTTATTTTACCTCTACAAGGTTTTCGTTGTGGTTTTTGCACTTAATCGTCAGCTTTTTCAATATAACTACTAATTCGGACGTCGAATTGGACAAAGTGATTTTGTACACCTAATAAAATGAAGGATACGGTATCCTGGACATATTTGTGCATGGGGCGAGAGCGCCTGTTGTTGCTGAGAATCACGATGTAACGACAGTGAAAGCATAAAACGTTGCTCAATAAGGGACGGTCTAGAAAATTCCGCAAGAGTGATATAAATAGCATCGGACACTCTAAGACGCCAGCTAGTTCGCAACCGCCTATATAACCGTCTGTGTGCGACGAAAAATTGCATAATTTGCCCTAACGGTGAGACGGTGATTGCATGAGTTCGGGTACAGCCTATTTGATTTCTTGTAAAGCGTGCGGGGACGAATACGTTGGCGAAACGGGTAGGCAGCTCTGCGTCCGCATAAAAGAACACCTAGTTGGTAAACCTAAATTGAACCAAACACTCCACTAGGTGCGCATAGAATGCTGGAACATAACGGAGATCTTGAAGTAGGTGTCACTATCCTCACCCACGAATCTTGGCGCGTAAAATCCTTAAAGCCTTTTGGATCATTTCCAAAAATTCAAGAATGAACCGCAAGGAGGAGTGTGTTGTCATCACGCGTGACCTGGCGCCATACCTCAGGCTGATTCAGTGACCTCACACAGGCATAGTTCTCGCCTATGTATTACTATGTGCGGCTGCTATCCACCAACTAGCTGTAATACAATAAATAAACGGTAGGTGTTTAAATGAAGCTGTTTCTTATGCGAATGGAAATTTATTTGTTTCTGTAGTTGCACAGTCTTTTGGCAAGGAGAATGGTACATATGACTTATGGGTGGGCACAGGAGGCGGTGTGAGTTCAATTCGCTGCAAATGCGGCGAAAAATTAGGCGTCGGTTAGAGGAGTCAGCCGTACGAAACTAGTCGTATAACTCCGTGTTAATTAAGATTTTAATTCGATATGTAGATGTTTAAAGACTGTTTTACTGGAGATAAAGCGTCTTTGAACAAAAATTTTAAATAGGTGAGTTGGACCTACCTGCTTAAGTTGGAGATTTTAGACTTGGGGGAGGAATAACACCAAGAAAGAAAAGTACAAACATATTGCCCGATGCTAATCGTTATAAGTCAAGGAACTTGTAGGTCATAGCACAGATAGATCTGAAAACACATCCTAGGAGTAGCGTTGCCAGTACAAATTCTGGCCATGTGTTAATCACCCGTAGTGATGACCCGACTGTGTGATGAGTAGTAATGTCTTTGTATTCTTCTTGAGCAACCGCGAGGTGTTATATTACTCTTTATTCACGGACAAGCTGACGTTTCGGTGGATTTCGCCTTCCTCAGAACCTGAAAAGGTCAAGTTGACAGCAATCTATCAGGCCAAATACCTCCATAACCAAGCAGAGAAGACGCTAGACCAAGATTTCAATCGCACTGAGCTTCTTTGCACACTCACCGCTTTTCATGACTCTTCCACTGAGTATGTCGCATGGAGACCAACCGCACAGAATTCACATGGAAACGTAATGTGCCCACCTCATCAGAATAACGCTTGTGTACTAAGGATCCCTACTTCAAATTCTTCTCCGTTATGTCTCTGCATCCTATGCGTGCCTAGTGGGGTACTTTGGCTTACTTTTCGTTTGCCATCTAGGTGTTCTTTTATACGGATACACAAGGGTCTGCCCGTTTCGCCAATGTATTCGTCTCCGCACGCCTTACATGAGATCAGATAAACTGTACCCGAGCTCACGCGCTCACCGTCTCTACCATTAGGGCTAATTATGCCGTTGACGTTGGAAACACGCTTGCGCCCAGGGTGAAATGCAGTTCTTATACGACGCTGACGGTAAAAAAAACTGCATATGTTTGGCGGAGTTGTTACTGTGTCAGTGGGACATTGTCATCTGTGAGTTGATTATTTTTTACATTTTATTTTCACTTTTCAAGAGGAAGTACAGCTATCCATCGCACCTTGGTTGAAGTAGATCCGTTGTGGCTAAGCTAATCATGCAGAGTATGCAGAGCGCTTTGAAGCTCAGAAGACACGTCACAGGTCAGGCTCTGTGCGAGTGTCTAATTTAACCCAGTTGAGCTTATTGAGCTCTACTAGATTTTTCATGGGGTTTGTTCCCGGTGATCTTATACCCTTAGTTGCTCTCTGATTGCAAGATGTTGACCGAATTGTTGAAATAAAAGATGTAATCCACATAAATCGACTTGGTCATGAATATGAGCACGCGTATGTAGAAGATATTATTAGACAGCTTGGGCCAGAAGGAACGAAGAGATCCAGCGTAGTCTTAAGGAATTTATTTACAAAGTTGGATTTAGTTCGCATTTAGTGACACATCCGTCACCTGCGCCACGTACATATCCTGGCTGCTAAGTGATTTGAGACCTCATACATGGAGACGATCTGTGGAGGTGAACTCTAGATGGTGAATTTCGAAAATGTTAATATAGGTACCACGGATCTCCCTCATATGAGGGATCTCGAGCCGGTTAGTCGCGAGCTACGTGGCGCGTCCCCAGGTGGCGGATAGGGGGTTAATCGCCGACCAAAAGCGACCCTTGCTTCCCTGAGACGCAGGTGGATCCAGGGGATGGACTCCCTGTTTCTGCTGCGCCGATTTGGCACATACTTTCTGTATTTGCTAGGTGTATTCATGCATGCGTGTGTGGGTGCGTTCTCGCTTTATGCGGATTGTATTCCACAAGTCAATTCGGCCAAAAGCCTGCAATCAAGTGACAGGGAAGTATATGGGAGGCGGTTAGGAGTCGCCTCCAACAAATAAGCTCCATGTCAACTCTGGGAGAGCCTGGCAAGCTACCCGGGAGTATAACCAGCCCCCACGTTCAGAGCCCAGCAAGCTATACGTGGGTATCAAATATTGTGGCGCAGTGGTCGGAAGCACCCTTCAACACAAGTAAGATCGACCTTCGCGATCCTGACTTAGCAAGTATTCCATTCCTTCGGGGTCGGCAAATTGGTACCAGACTTGTTTAGGAGGATGGCACCACTGGCTCAATACATCTGTAGGCCACTGCGAATCATTGTAAAGGCAGGCCAGATATGAATACAGTTACCTCCATCGGTGCTGAATGAAGTCGAATTCATGACGCATCCCTCAAGGACTGATCAACGCTGAGAGCTTTATCCTTTATGAATCGTAGCTGACGTTTCGGCAGAATCGCCTTCTTTAGAGCCGCTTTTTTCACCTGTTTTTTCACCGTGGAAGGGCAGCCGCTCAGAGTCGCATATGGCTGACGACTCCTTTGACGCTTTATCCATTATCATTTTACTGTACCATACTCCAGCTGACGTTACAAATAATCTATTTTATGTGACCCATCTAGTCATGTAGTCTGCGGATCCTAACACTTCTTCCATTCTATTCATTTCCTCGCGTGCATCATCAACGAAAGTCTTTGAAAGTTTTCCGTGTGTGTTTGGCTGCTGCTCAAGAGTTTCCTTTTATTTTATGAATTTTGTTAGAAGCTGGCTAATTCGGTTTCCCATGTCCTGGGATTGCTGTGCTAGAGCGTGTCTAAGTGAATTGGAAGGGGTAATATGATCGCAGATAATTTTGATACCAACGTCGCGAACCCGGAAGGAGTGGGGCTTAGTGACCTCGGGGCAGGATCGAATCTGCACCGTGCTTGTGAAGAACAACGTCGCTAATACATCATTTCAATACCTTATCTATGTTTTAACGGGCGAAATAAATGTTGATCTTTGAAACGTTGAGGAAAGCTGAAAGAAAGTTGATTGGTTTTATTCATCTTAAAGGAACGAACATATATGAACAACTATCTTTTTTTTCACCGTGGAAGGGCAGCCGCTCAGAGTCGCATATGGCTGACGACTCCTTTGACGCTTTATCCATTATCATTTTACTGTACCATACTCCAGCTGACGTTACAAATAATCTATTTTATGTGACCCATCTAGTCATGTAGTCTGCGGATCCTAACACTTCTTCCATTCTATTCATTTCCTCGCGTGCATCATCAACGAAAGTCTTTGAAAGTTTTCCGTGTGTGTTTGGCTGCTGCTCAAGAGTTTCCTTTTATTTTATGAATTTTGTTAGAAGCTGGCTAATTCGGTTTCCCATGTCCTGGGATTGCTGTGCTAGAGCGTGTCTAAGTGAATTGGAAGGGGTAATATGATCGCAGATAATTTTGATACCAACGTCGCGAACCCGGAAGGAGTGGGGCTTAGTGACCTCGGGGCAGGATCGAATCTGCACCGTGCTTGTGAAGAACAACGTCGCTAATACATCATTTCAATACCTTATCTATGTTTTAACGGGCGAAATAAATGTTGATCTTTGAAACGTTGAGGAAAGCTGAAAGAAAGTTGATTGGTTTTATTCATCTTAAAGGAACGAACATATATGAACAACTATCTTTGTTTTTGACTCCCTTTTCTTCCATATTTAAGAAATCAACGTCATTTATGCGTTGTAGATAATTTTCCTACATTTCTAGGCTTCCTGCATACCGTCGGCTGCTTTTGGTTGCACTGGAGATCCAAAATTGTAATAAGGTGTATTCAACAGGAGTTTAATACTAGTTGTAGCTTGCAGAAAGGTGAACGCTGCACTGAAGGCTCAACTTGATAAATTATGGCATACGACATCGATATACTACACAGAACCCGTGCTGGAATACGCAGAGAAGTTGACGGCAAAGTTTCCAAAGCACTTAAAGGTTGGTTGGAGCGGTTTTAGTGCGAATATTTTATAAAATCTTGAAAGACGAAGCTTCCAATGTTGATCAATCACTGAAGGATGCGCCATGCGCCATGCGTTTAATCTCATCAAGCACCATTTGAAGGTAACTGAATGCATATCTATGCTTTACAATGACTCGGGGTGGTCTACCGATGTATCGAGCCAGTGCTGCTAACCTCCCAAAGAAGTCTGGCACCAACTTGTCGATCTCGGAGGGATGGTAGGCTCAGTGGGACTGGGGCGAGGGAATCGATTCCATGTGTATTGCAGCGCGCCTTTAACCACTGCGCTACGCCCGCCCCCATCTTCTTTGCTTATGCTTTATTGATTAGCAGCCCATGCGCTTCAAATCACGAACGGTTAGCTTTGTCCACTTTGCTTCGTATCCATGAATAACTCAATCTAATTATTGCGTTATTCTTTCCATATATCTCTATTAAGATTCTACCTAAAAGCACTATGCAAATAATCTGATTTTATGTTGTATATATAGCACTCTTCCCAATATTTTACTGCCTAGTCGCGTCCGAAAGTGTTTTTTGTGTCGAACTGCACACTTAGGGAGTTACTCCTTCCTCATAGCTAGGTAGCTCAGGCTGAAAAAGTGTTCGGTGTTTGTATACGGAAGCTTAGCAAATGATATGTCAGTGCTATGCATCAGTGCCACCACCCTGGCGTCATTGTTATCACTGGGCGGTAAGAAGTGGTAACGAACTAGCCATAACACATAAGACAGAGAATTGCTGATCTAATGGGGTGTTTTGAGCTCTCAAGATTCTTCGTGATTCGTGAAGAAGGTAGGCTATTCAGAGCTTCAAATCCAAGCGACTTTGTATATCGTTCAGTTGTGCTATGTCAGGAGCTAACTACTGCTATGTAGAGTGTCCAAAGAGTTATATGTGGGTTAGCAGCGACACTTATTATGTGTGCATTAGCAGCGACACTTAATCTGGGACTATTGGATTTAAGTTCGAAAAAAGTGTTAACATGTTGTCTCCTGGGAGTCCTCACCAAAATGGGTAGGCTTGAGTGAGCGTGATATTATCTTATTTCCTGCCCTCACTGTAATGTTTATGATGTGAAAAACGCAGAAATTCGAAGCTTCAGTGTTCATGGAACATAAATACACGCGCAGTTTCGCTGTGAACAGATGTGACAGTGACGCTAGGAGTTAAATATCATGTTGAGTACTGTAGAAGGGTGTGAAATACAGGGATCTAGAATGGGACAGATTTCAAAGATTCTGTAGAGTTTAACAAATTGTACATCGGTGATTATTTCTCCTGTTTTTATTAAGGTGTGCTTCTTTGTGAATTCCGGCTCCGAGGCAAATGACCTGGCGTTTGCGTTGGCTAGAGTTCATACAGGTCGACTCGATGTCTTGTCAATGCGTAACGGCTGTCATGGAATGACTCAGACTGTCCTTGGTGCGACGAACATTGGTGAGTTTGCCGGTCTATTATTAAGAAATAATGTTTGGAGATCTTACCATTAGGATATAACTGTCATAGTATAAGCTGTTGCCGCAGAGTAAGATGTAATTGAAAGTGGCTGTTTCGACTTAGGGATAAGAACCGTATTCGATGTAAAACAAAGATTCAAATACTCCTATAATTTACCAAGACGTTTGTTGAAGAGATCTTCACATTGGCCACGACTCACAGAACTTTTTATTCCCTATATCTTTGTTGAGCAGGCGCAAGATGTCATTTTATTCTTTATTCACGATCAAGCTGGCGTTTTGGCGGATTTCGCCTTCCTTAGAGCCTGGAAAGGTCAAATTGACAGCAATCTATCCGCCCGAACACCTCCATAACCAAACAGAGTAAACACTGTACAACGATTTCAATCATATTGAACACAGAATGGCTTCATCGCATACCCACCGCTTTCTATGAGTCTTCCACTGAGTATGTTGCGTGGAGACCAACCGCACCGAATTCACATGGAAGCGTAATGTGCCCCTCCCATCAGAACAAGAGGCATACAGACTGCCCAATATCACGTGTGATAGTGAAGCATTCTTCCCTGCGGTCCATTATCGTATTTCTGGAATTAATCGAGAACGCGTCGAGAGTGTTGCGCGCTTGTGTTCTCGATTCCTGTGCGAGGATCGTGAACCGTGCTTCAAAGTCCTCCCCGTTAACTCTCTGTATCCTATGCGTGCGTAGTGGGGTATTTGGTTTACGTTTACCGTTCTTTTATGCGGACAAAGAGTGGACTGCCCGTTTCGCCAATGTATTCGTCTCCGCACGCCTTAGAGGAGGTCAGGTAAACTATACCTGAGCTCATGCAATCACCGCCTCCACTATTAGGGCAAATTACGCAGTTTTGTGTTGCACATAGACGGTCATATAGGCGGTTACGAACTAGCTGGCGCCTAAGAGTACTCGGTGGTATTTCAACTACGTTTACCGAATTCTCTAGACCCGTCCTTCTCAAGCAGCGCTTTATAGCTGCACTTACATCATTCGAGTTGAAGGGTGCGATAAACGGGACCTTTTTATCGCTAGCAATGTGTTTAAAAAAGTTGGTTCTAACCAGGAGAAAATTTTTAAAAGCGCTCGAAAACAACCATCATTCTGTATAGAAATGTAACAGGTATTATAAAGGATAAAGCTCTCGGCGTTGGTCAATCCCTGAGGAATGTTCCATACATTCGAGCTCATTGGGTATTGTTGAAGATGACTGAATGCATATCTGGCCTTTACAATGACTCGCAGTGGCCAACCGATGTATCGAGCCAGTGCTGCTATCATTCCAGACAAGTCCGGTACCAGTTTGCCGACCCTGGAGGGATGGAAGGCTTGGTGGGCCATGGGCGTAGGGATCGATTCCACGTGTGTGTCGCAGTGGCCCCTCCAACCACCATACTCCGTACTGATTGATTCCAGCTGTTTTCAGAAGATATTCAACCGCCTTGAGTTTACCAGAATAAAGGGTTCAAGCTCCCGGCGTTGATCAATCTCTGCTTGATGCTCCATTCATTGGTCTTCATTAAGTATCGCGAGAGGTGATTGAAGTTTCTTCAGTTTGATTTACCGAACTATGCTGCAACCGATGGACGATTTGTTCGTCGGCAGCTCGTTAAAAAAAAAAGAAAAAGGAGCACCTCCTTTATCTTCTGCTTTTGTTATTTTGGATGGAAGGATTCATGTTCTAACCCGTGCCGTCAGTTATCGTAGTACGAACTTTTTTGGCACATAGAAGAAAGCCGGCCTACTACAATCTAATCTGTTTTAGATGAAATATTGCTTCAACAAGCACTTGCCAGCTCTAAACAACTTAATACTTGAATGGCCCGTCTTCATTGGCTGTGTGGGCTCCAGTATCATCTCCATTCTTCTGGAGCTTTGATGGTCTAGACATTGTGGTTCCCTGGGGTCCGAGGTCTGCCAGGCCAAAGCCTGCCCTAGGTCTTCACCACAACTGGCAGTCGCAGCCTTTGTGAATCAGAGGGAGATTTGCCACCATGCGACTAAATTAATATCAGGATGATGGTGAATCCCCTTATTGATTTACTCTTAGCTAGGCTTCCTGATGGAAACGCCGGATTCCTTCTCAGCTTGGGAGACCCTGCCAGAGGATGAATCCTCCGCTGTACATCGCAGTCCGGTACCCAGGAACACCTCCCAGCCACGACGAGGCGGTAAACCATTGGTAGGACTCTAAACAAAAAAAAACCCAAAACAAAATATTAAGAGATATATCTGTCAGAGCTAATTTAGTCCTACATTATGTCCTATTCGTGTTTTACTTGCATGATGTTCCAATCATTTTACTGCTTCATCATAGCGAAGTGGTGTTTTAACGTTCAAACATCAGTAAAGAGTTCATCTGTCCTTAGAACACCGAGACTGTGAAGCTGGTCAACGTTTCTAATCGAAAATGGTGAATCGTCGCCAGTAATCACAGCCGTAATAGAAAAATTGTCAACGACAAAGATCAAAGCCCATTTCCAGCCACAACTCCCGTCTAGGCCAACGAATGCTTGTTCTCTAGACCCGTCCTTCTCAAGCAGCGCTTTATAGCTGCACTTACATCATTCGAGTTGAAGGGTGCGATAAACGGGACCTTTTTATCGCTAGCAATGTGTTTAAAAAAGTTGGTTCTAACCAGGAGAAAATTTTTAAAAGCGCTCGAAAACAACCATCATTCTGTATAGAAATGTAACAGGTATTATAAAGGATAAAGCTCTCGGCGTTGGTCAATCCCTGAGGAATGTTCCATACATTCGAGCTCATTGGGTATTGTTGAAGATGACTGAATGCATATCTGGCCTTTACAATGACTCGCAGTGGCCAACCGATGTATCGAGCCAGTGCTGCTATCATTCCAGACAAGTCCGGTACCAGTTTGCCGACCCTGGAGGGATGGAAGGCTTGGTGGGCCATGGGCGTAGGGATCGATTCCACGTGTGTGTCGCAGTGGCCCCTCCAACCACCATACTCCGTACTGATTGATTCCAGCTGTTTTCAGAAGATATTCAACCGCCTTGAGTTTACCAGAATAAAGGGTTCAAGCTCCCGGCGTTGATCAATCTCTGCTTGATGCTCCATTCATTGGTCTTCATTAAGTATCGCGAGAGGTGATTGAAGTTTCTTCAGTTTGATTTACCGAACTATGCTGCAACCGATGGACGATTTGTTCGTCGGCAGCTCGTTAAAAAAAAAAGAAAAAGGAGCACCTCCTTTATCTTCTGCTTTTGTTATTTTGGATGGAAGGATTCATGTTCTAACCCGTGCCGTCAGTTATCGTAGTACGAACTTTTTTGGCACATAGAAGAAAGCCGGCCTACTACAATCTAATCTGTTTTAGATGAAATATTGCTTCAACAAGCACTTGCCAGCTCTAAACAACTTAATACTTGAATGGCCCGTCTTCATTGGCTGTGTGGGCTCCAGTATCATCTCCATTCTTCTGGAGCTTTGATGGTCTAGACATTGTGGTTCCCTGGGGTCCGAGGTCTGCCAGGCCAAAGCCTGCCCTAGGTCTTCACCACAACTGGCAGTCGCAGCCTTTGTGAATCAGAGGGAGATTTGCCACCATGCGACTAAATTAATATCAGGATGATGGTGAATCCCCTTATTGATTTACTCTTAGCTAGGCTTCCTGATGGAAACGCCGGATTCCTTCTCAGCTTGGGAGACCCTGCCAGAGGATGAATCCTCCGCTGTACATCGCAGTCCGGTACCCAGGAACACCTCCCAGCCACGACGAGGCGGTAAACCATTGGTAGGACTCTAAACAAAAAAAAACCCAAAACAAAATATTAAGAGATATATCTGTCAGAGCTAATTTAGTCCTACATTATGTCCTATTCGTGTTTTACTTGCATGATGTTCCAATCATTTTACTGCTTCATCATAGCGAAGTGGTGTTTTAACGTTCAAACATCAGTAAAGAGTTCATCTGTCCTTAGAACACCGAGACTGTGAAGCTGGTCAACGTTTCTAATCGAAAATGGTGAATCGTCGCCAGTAATCACAGCCGTAATAGAAAAATTGTCAACGACAAAGATCAAAGCCCATTTCCAGCCACAACTCCCGTCTAGGCCAACGAATGCTTGCGGTGAAGACTTGGGCAAGTACAATGAAGTTTGCTCAAGCAGGGAAGTCATGAAGTTGGGTCATCCAAATATCTGAGTGACTAGAGGAAAATTCTGACTATTGGCGATCGACCATTCGATCTAACGTCCAAGCTACACGCGATCTACCGAGTCTCCTCATTCCGAGTTAAGGAAAATAATATCGAGAAAAGAAACGTGGAAGTAGAACGAATGAAGTGCAGACGCAGTGATGTTACGATTCGTTCTCATGAGTCGTCTAGCAACTGGAATGAAGATCATTAGAACTTGAGTTCGTCAATTTTTACGTCTCGCCCAGTTGATCACGATTGTTCGAAGAAGTTATTTCACATTAATGTGAAACATAGTAGTCTTACTGGTTTCGGTGAGAAAGTTGCCAGCATTAGCTCACTGAGATCTTTCGCTCAATAGGCCTTTACATGTACTTCCTAATGTAAATGTAAAATTCTCAGCTTGGATGATTATGAACGGTAATGAACCAACTACGGCTACATACTACATTTTCACCCCTACGAAAACAACCAAATTATGACAAGATGATAAACCACTGATGAAGCAGTGGCGAGCTGGGATTGGTCAGCCTTTGTTGAGAAATTATATTCAATTTCATTCATTCATTACAATTACAAACATTTATTAACTTAAAAGACCGACTTTCTATAGAAATATAAGCTCCGGGTGGGACTCGTAACATCACAACTCTGAGTAAGACGAAATCGCCGGAAACGTCAGCCATCGACCAACAACACCAACAACAACGACAACGAAGACCTGTACCAACGTCGCATCAGCTGAGGAAGATCAGTTTATAAGATCATATAAATAAATACACAAATATTCAGTACAATAGCAAACATTGCTCTAGCTGATATAAAGCACAAGTGATGAGGCTCTCTGCGTTGGTATTCTAAGGGATTTGCCATGCATTCGACTTTATCGAGGTGATTGAATGCATATGTTGCCTTTACAATGACTCGCTCTGGCCTACCGGTGTATCGAGTCAGTGCTGCTATTGTTTTCAGACAGGTCTGGTACCAATTTGTCAATCCGGGAGGGATGGAGGGCTCAGTGAGCCCTGTGCGCCCATGTGTATTCCAGGGCGCCTCTTGCACTGCATTACACGCGCCCACAATACTGTATGGTTGATAATAAAGTGACTGTAGTGAGAGTGACTGCAGTATTTTCAGTTCAGCTGAGACATTGTAATGATTGGTTTGGATACTATCTGTCGTCGACGTGCAGCTAATGTGCAATCCTATTTCGACCTTCCATCGCTATTAACGAAAGATAGACATTGCTCAGAGATAGGAACCGGAGAATATCTAAACATTGAAATGGTTCGGGCACCTACGAAATTTTAGAAGTAAGCTGATTTGCTTTGCCCCGCTTCAACCCACAGACAATTGGGTTAATTAGGGATGGACTCCCTACAGTAGTAGCACGATGATCATCTACTAAAACTTTTAGTGATTCCTACTAGATTCCTTCTTTTATAAAATTTCTTGCTTCACGTTCCATGCAGGAATTCCCATTCCTGAGCTGTATCGGGATTTAGAGTTCATTCTAAAGTTTTTTTTGAAAAGTTTAAAACTTCGATATTAAGAGATTTCAAAAGCATTTCTATGTGTGGCTTTTTAATAAACATTCTGATCCCGTCAAATCTTGTTCTCTTCAGTGTCCAGACAAAGTTTAACGTGAATTTTCCATGGTCCCAGTGGACGGACATGTTATAACCTCCCAACGTTTTGTCGACTTTTCAAAAATATGTCTTTACACGTCTGATCGACCAAAATCCTTCTTAAAACGGCTAAGGGATGCCAGCAAAGTACGAAGATGGCCGCGGAACAGGCATCTACGCTGGAGGAAATTACTCAATCCTACGAATCTACATCAGCAATTCAGTATCCAGTTGACTACAGCTTTTTTCTACACGATCGAACTTTTGATGAAGCGTGAGTTCTTGAAGTATTCATTAATAGTTGTTGTAATATCGATTAATCGATGTTAGGTGACTTTTGCACCTGAACTTTCTACATTTCCACATGAAAACGAATTTCAATTATTTTAGATTACCAGTTCTTGATGTGGATGAAGTGGACAGGATTCTGCAAGAAATAGAAAACGAATCGAGCATTAACGGTAGTTCGAATATCACCATCTCAATGACGCCGTTAGCATCCGCAATACTCAGCTATGATTTTGATTTGCCTGACACAAATGCTGAGTACGAAGCAGTGGAAGTTGCTGGACCTGAGCGAAAAAGTCCTGTGTGTCTTAGAGACTTCGAAGAGAGCACTGGTTCATAATAACGTGGGGATTTAGAAAACTAAGAGCACAAGTAATGGAACTGTTCAAAGACTACCGACGTGTTTTGTTTCCATAAGACTGAAACTCGGTATTCATCCTGACCTCGATGCATCTCATGATCTTCTCATTTTTCGAGGTATCACCTCATCCGGTTTTTGCGTTGTTCTCATAAACACTGGAGTACGTATTTGAAACGAGAGATATGTTTCACCCTATTAGCATCCTTACCGTTTAATTAAATGCAACGGATTCATTAGTGTCAAATCTCGTTTACATGATCAGTGTTCACAAAACCACAGTGATCTTGCCATATTTGCAAATCTCCGAACCACAGTCTTCACATATATGGTGTGGAGGCTAGCACTTCTTCTATTCGACTCGTTTCTTCGCCATCATCTACGACGGACTTCGGATTTTCGTGCTGCTTCGACTGCTGCTTGATGACCTTTGTTCTTTTTAATGAATGCTTTGTAAATGTTGGTCGAGTCCATACACTGTGAAAAAACCGAATCTATGACAGTCGTGGCTAAGGCGTTCATAGAAAATCCCAAATGAAATATTTTTTTCGTGCGATGATTGCATAACCTTAACTTTTTATTTGTTGTCTTCCACAGTTTTCGCGGCGTGGTGTCATGTGAAATACAATCAAGTTGATGCTGAGATATTTTCAAAATTCCGGTCTGGAGTGGAAACGAACGCGCTTTTAACCTTTCCGGAGGCTAACGCGTTCACCACCACAGCATGCGGGTTCTTCGTTCCGCGTGTCTCAGCTAGTTTTCTACCTACGTCATCAACAATAATTGTGGAGTTTTGCAAATATCGCAGCCCCATCTTGAAGACCGCATAGTTTCCAATGGATAAGTTGACGTCAGGCCGTGCATCCTAGATTCAGGACGAGAATCTTATAGCTTTCAAGGTTGGTCGAAATTTTGAAGAAATTCAAAGAGTGGTTGCTCAGGAATCGATACAAGATTTATTGCGGTTCCGTTGAAAAGGCATTCCATACGTGTTTCTATCTACCATACTGTTATGGAAAGAATTATCAGAAGGTATTCGGCATTGAATTGAAATATAAAATGCCTCCTCTTCTACGGAACTAAAGAGTAGGATCTTCTTCCTCAGAACGACGTCGAAGCTTTGGCCAAATAAAAGTTTCATAACAGTCTGGTGTAAGTCACACCATCCAAACACATGTTGATTAGCCATACCGTCGTTGAAGGAATGTCGGTCATTGAAATGTTGTTATCCTTTGTGGTAGCTAATAATGACAGCGACTTCTGCAGAAAGCGTTGTCTGGTATGCGCTTCAGTGGAGCGCTCTAGCGATGCTCCATTGAAGAACATCCAACTCTCGATGCGAAGGCGAAGACACCACATCGAAAAAACAGTAGACCTCAACTGTAGACCATCGACTCGAATCATCGACTTAAAGGAAGACAAAGGCGTTCAAACGTTAGGCGAATGTATATTTGCTTATATAAACTTATTAAGGAAATAAGGTACATTGATCATTTATACCGAGGCTAAATGAAAGTTAATCTAGATATTTCCTTTATCAATTTCATATTATTACGAGGTTTTTGGGCGCGTGTAGCATAGTGGTTGGAGGCGACACGCACGTGTAATGGATCCCTGCGCCTATGGCCCACCAAGCCTTCCATCCCTCCGGGGTCGGCAAATTGGTACCAGACTTGTCTGGGAGGATAGCAGCACTGGCTGGATACATCGGCAGGCCACCGCGAGTCATTGTAAAGGCCAGATATGCATTCAATCACCTCCAGCGATAATACTTAACGAAGTCGAATGCATTGGCGCACCCATAGGGATTGATCAACGCTGAGAGCTTTATTCTTTATCCGTTTACGAGTTGTTGTGGTGACTCCATGTCCTTTTTTTACTTAGTGCCTACTCCAATTTTTCACGGCAGGGAATTATGTAAAATACAACCACAACGATGGTGAGATATTTTTTGCAAAACTCCGGTCTGATGGCGTCTACAGTGAGGAACGAATTCGGTATTATCTTTTCCGGAGATTAACGAGTTCACAATCACTGCAGGTGCTCCCTAGATCAACCCCACTGATGGGTAAATGCTGATGGAACTGGTAAATACAAAATTAGCCCAGAGAAGTGCAAAATAAAGGATCAGAATGGTGTGGTAGTGAACTCCTTAGCCCCCTGAAAGAGTAGTAGTATGCTCGATCCTCACCGCAGACGCCTACGTTCCTGAGTTTTGCAAAGAATCTCAGCATCGCTGAAGTTGATTCCATGTTCGTTCATCAGGCCTTACAACGGAGCATTACACCCGTAGAAGTCTTAACGGCCTTTTGCCTGCATCGATGTAGATCTTGTCGCATACCGCCTATGGAAGTGGCGTTTCGTTTCGTTTTTATTGATGAGCGTTTCGAGTGTGTTGAAATGGGATCAACCTTCAGTTTCATTCTCTTTTTATGCTTCTTGGTGGCAATGGAGATGTGGTACGAACTTTTGTTTGAGAAAATGAGACCAGTTCATAACACGTCTTAGTCCTTTGCAAGAAGTGTATAGTCCTCGGTCGGGTCTTTATTTATCCGCTCGTCAAATGAGAAGTGGGTTTCATCAAGGATACCCTCGTCATACAGGGCTAATGGGAGTGTGTAAAGCAGTGTTAAGAGGCACCCCGTAATACAAGTGGCTTCGATCCTACGTCCCATGCACACTTAGCCTTCCATTCTCCTGTCGTCAACAAACTGATGCTAGACTTGTGTGAGAGGATTGCAGCACTGACTCAACGGTGCGCTGCATCGAGTCATTGTAAAGGTCAGATATGCATTTAATCTCCTCCAACGATGTAAACTCGGGTGCATGGGGATCTCTCAGAGATTGCTCAACGCCGTGAGTTTTAGAGCCTTACGCGACTAGTTTTGTCTTTTTTGGTTGGTGACAAGAAATCTTTTCCAACCCACGGCTGAATCGAATTTGCACGCGAAGAAGGCGGTGATCGGACCCGGTACACAATGATGGGCTGGCAGTGTGTCAAGTAGGCACGATCTTCTGCTTGTCAGAATATGCTCGATCCCCGCATGAGTCATGCTATTAGGAGGCTCGTATGTCCAGCGGCAACGTTCTTCCTTGTGGTCAAACGAGTTTCTGCCTTTTCGTGCTCAGAGAGAAGTCCTGCAAGACGGTTTCCATTCCTATTTCTTCCTCATAGTCCAGATTTTCCGACCTTCTCTCCGCTCTTCTTAGCCTTTCCTATTCTGGTTTTGAAGACTCCAAAATCGAATTTGTAAAAAGATTTATCATTGCGACTGACACATCCTCTCATTGATAGTAAAACGCATCTAATTCGTACTCATGAGTGGTAGCTCTTGGTGAGTAGCAATTGATGTTAGTGATCTTTTATGATGCGTTCGTAGAAGGCGGAACACGGCTCTACAAGGAGAAAGGATCTAATTCAAATCGACGAGATGGACAATGGACGTGTGGACGACAAAGTCTGCTCCTCCGACATTTCATAATGGGATCTTTCGTATGTGGATGACGATTCTGCCATTCTATAGGTGGCATACGCCGATCATCTTACTCTTTGTTTCTTCTGGAACGATCACACGGCGTTCGATGCCACCATCGGCTTAAAGAAGAGCGTGAAGATCAGCGTCTGAGAAGAATATTCTTCCATTATACATGCAGAGCAACAACTTCGTCGAAGTGTGAGACTGCATACATAAATGTTTATTGTTCACCTTGTTGGAATACACAGCCAAAGATGACCAACTTCATCAATGATTGTTAATATGAAGCAAAACTATTAGAAGAAATGCTAGGATGCACTCGACACGTGCAGAGGTGTCATCTGAATGTCTGAATAAATATTTAGTACTTGGATACTTGGATAGCCCGTCCTCACTGATTGTGTGAGCCCAAGCACAGTTTTCACCTTTTCGGAGAGTTGCTGGTTTAGCCATTGTGGTTCCCCGGAATCCCGAGGTCAGCCTGGCCAAAGTCTGCACCAGGTCGTCGCCACCATAGGCAGTCGCATCTCTTGTGAATCAGAGGGAGATTTGCCACCGTGCGACTAATTTGATACCAAGACGGTGGTGAATCCTGGCATTGGTTTACTCTTAGCTAGGCTTCCTGGTGGAAACACTGGACTCCTTCTCCGGTTGGGATACCCTGCTCCTGCCAGGGGAATAAATCCCCACAGTGCAGCGCAGCCCGACACCCAGGAACACCTCCTAGCTACGATGAGGCGATGTGGGGGTAAACTGTTGGGAGGGCCTAAATAAATATTAAAAACAATTCACCTGTTGATATTAGTGTGGTAGAGGAGGAGGAAATGAAATAGAGCGAGAGAGAGAGAGAGAGAGAGGGACAGAGCGAAACAATGGGAAAGAGAAAGAGAAAGGAAAGAAGAGGAATAAATATGGGATTAAATATAAGAGAATGAAGAATAAAGAAGACACGGCCTAATAACTTACATATTTACATATATGTATATATATTTTTTGCATATGCATTTATTGCAAGCCTATTTTTTATTTTGTATACTTTTTATTCTATGAAAATATACGCATATATATATATATATACATACATACGTATACAAAGGTCACATGTGGCGTAGCGGTCGAAGGCGCCTTGCAACAACACACACGTGGAATCGACCCCCGCGCCAATGGCCCATCAAACCTTCTATCCATTCGGAATCGACAAGTTAGTGACACACCTGTCAGGATAGCGGCACTGGCTCGATACATCGGTAGGCCATTGCGAGTCATTCTAAAGGCTAGATATGCATTTAAGCACCACGAAACGATTCTTAATAAAGTCGAATGCATGGTGCATCCCTCAGAGATTGATCAA
>MQTX01000074.1:896269-948067 GCA_009735665.1 Angiostrongylus cantonensis
AAAGAGAGAGAAGCACCCGCTCGATGCGTCGAGTATGTTTTCGGGTTGTCTTCGTTCTTACAGTGTTCTTTCTTTCGTATTTCCTTTATTCCATCCATAAATGACGGTATCATGTGTGACCTGAACCCTGTGTAGAGCTAACCAGTTCCAAGATCATTCTCACTGATTCCTGGATACCGTGATCCGCCATTGTTATGTCTTTCTGTTCCGGTCACGTGGTCTGTCAATACGCTACTGCTTTATTCTATATGTCACGATTGGAATTAGTCTTAACAGTTATTCGCTCGTCTAGAAGCTTAGAAAAATCGTGTGGTTCTTTTTCATTCCAAAATAGTCTACATCGTACAGTAGGGAAACGGGGAATTTCAAATCTCTTGCTTGATTTTTCTTCGCTTTGTCATCCGTACTTTATCATCACCATACGGCTCAACGCCTTCTCTTACTTCATTCACTTACAGTTATTTGCAGCCCTCTTCATTAGTTCATCTAATACTTTAATACAAAGATGCAGTGAAAGTGTGTGTTTGAGAAAACTTGCCGTGGTCATTTGCAAATTCCGTTAACCGGTGTTCTGTCAGTATAAGATTTTGACTTACGATAACCTAAGATGGGTTTCATTAAATTCGTTACCGTAGTAGGTAATTTGGTGATATTTTTTAATCTATATAGCCTAAGGGCGCCTGTGGCGTAGTGGTTGAAGGCGCTACTGCGACATACACGTGGAATTGATCTCCGCGCCCATGGCTAACCAAGCCTTCCATCCCTCCGCGGTCGCCAGATTGGCACCAGACTTGTCTCGGAGGACAGCAGCACTGGCTCGATACATCGGTAGGCCACCGCGAGTTATTGTAAAGGCCATATATGCATTCAATGTCTGCGAGGATAGCAGCACAGGCTCGATACATCGGTAGGCCACCACGAGCTATTGTAAAGGCCATATATGCATTCAATCACCTCCAACAGTACCTAATGAGGTCGAATGCATTGCTCATTCCTTTGGAATCGATCAACGCTAAAAGCTTTATCCTTTATCCTTTTATATAACCTTATCTATAGAGTCACTTCGGTTCGAATCTAGTGTTTCTGTCGTGCATTCTAAGGCTGTGACGGATTCCTAATCTTTAGAATTGCATTAAAGCGAGTTTCATTTTAAAAAAAACTAAACTCTTATTCGAAACGATGGACAAAAACAATTACTGTTGAGTAGTTGTTTTAGGATACCCGCAAGTGTGGGTCTCGCGAACTTAGAGGTCTTCTGCGATCCATATTTGGTGATTGGTTCAAAACCTCATCCTGTGCTAACCAAGCTCCGTATTCGTTCGCATTTGGCAAATCCGCAGTAAACTTGTCTGGATGATAAAAACCTTGGATCGGTGCATTATAGGCATCAATCATTTCATAGGACAAATATGAAGTCAAGGTAATGTATAAGGGAGTCGAATGCATGGAGCACCGCCGTGCGATTACTCAACACTGAGTGCTTTAGTCTACCATTTTTTATATTGTCTATCACGCAAAATAACAGTATAGTGCCGCAATATAATTCCGCTTTAAAACATGTAGAAGAAATCGGGTGTCTGGTCAACGAGTTCTTCGATTTCTGATTTTGGTCGCTGTCCGCAGAGTCCATTCACTGCTTGAGATCATCTTTTTTCTTTGATGTCCAGCTTTTGCTCCTCACTTCCGGTTCCCTGGCGACACAGGGCGACGAACGTTGGAAATCTGTGCTGTTCGTGTTAGACATATACATCCTCATTGGCCATAAGACCACTCTTGGATCAGTGTGTTGCTGACTTGCACGTATGTGCACACCTTTTCCAGTCTACGTTACCACATCCCTTTTATGGACTGGTTACTGCCTCCTCTTTCGTGTTTGAGTCAGTCTACGATACCAATAATTTCAAGAAATTGGAAATTCCTCGTACTAGTTATTCTTCGTCAAGACCGTCCTTGCTGTTATCTCACGACGTAAAGTAGGAAACGATGGGACCATGTAGTCAGCAAGCAGCTCGACGAGCAATATCGCAAAAAAAACCTCTTCATCCAACGATTTCACTCGACATTTTAGAGCCACCCACTTCCGTCTTTATTATTCACTGCATGCAAGGTGAAGATCTGATCTATTTGAAGTGTTATCTTCTTGGAAGAAGCAATATACTTCAGTTCATCGAGTGTCAATGATGAAGACATGGGAACGCTCTGGTATGCCAATCTTGGACACTGTGAAGAAACTCTGTCTAGTTATGAAAACACCATACCAGTCAAAACAAAATTTTATTAGAGTCTCTCAAAAGAATCTTGCTGGAGGACCCTCCATTCAAATATTCAAGTAAGTGTCTTTGTAGAGATATGGTATTGTTTTAACAATAAATGAAAGTTCATCAGCTAACTTGCAAATTCGCCTACGATATTTGGAACTTTGAAATGAATGCAATCAAGAACGTTTTCTTCGCAGCGTACTAGCGTACTGAAAGATAGTTAAGAATCTGAACGCACTTAGAGACTTTCGTCTCTATTTCTCTCTTTTACCTTGCTTCATTTTCATTTAGTTGGAATATTGTCATCGCCCGAACTCTAAGCATTTGGTTTTTGAAATTTTCTTTAGCTCTCAATCGCTACGGACTTAGCGCAAGTTATTTGGGCTGAAATTCAGCATTTAATTTAATGTGACTTGTTCATTTATTCTGTAATGAAGGCGAACCTTTTTCTGAGAAGTAATCTATGAGAAGAAATAGATGAACAAGGAGATCTTTATTTCATCAATTTTTTTTAATCAACCAAGGGGAAGATAGCAAAGTGGTAATGATGCCGAGCATTATGAGCATGGTGGTGGTTTGATCACGCTCTGAGCGCACTAGACTTCTCATGCCTTAGGGATCGGGAAATTGGTACTGGGCCTCTCTGGGAAAATTTCACTCCCTGATATCAAAGTGGGAACGCTCTAGACCGGTTATCTCAGCACTCCAGGAGAAATCGGACTCGACCGGAGTTCAACGACATTCATGACGAAAGGAAAGTCCTCAAGCATAAGCTGAAGCCACAAGCAAAAGCTTGGAAGGTTCCCGTGAATGATGGATAGAATGAAGCGAATCGAATGCGAGAAGTGCTAGGATACACTGCAGATGTGAAAGACGGGTCGTACGAAATGAAAACAAATGGATAATCTAATAACCAGAAATCACCCTTAATTATTCATCACCTTTTGCTTTGATTCGACTCATGCTTTCCACAGCGATTTCAGCTTTAGTATGTTAACTACTTTTCTGGGTATCGAATCATCAACGATATATAGCAGTGCTCATCTCTACAATCAATCATCCAATCTGAAAACAAAAGCAACATTTTTATCCCGTTATTCAGCTGCGTGCCCACCCTGTTCATGACAAAGCTTAGTGAGCTAACCACGTTACTACCCTGTCGAGAACAAAAAAAAATGGAAAGATCGTACAAAAACTGTGATTCTTCTCGTGCCTTACATAACTGGAGCTCCGTTGCTCGATTTTGGCTAACGGCGAAAACAACTGGAGATGATTTCACTGGTGCTCGTTCGATTCATCCGAGAAATTACATAAAAATAGACCAGTGGATCACTATTGATCACAAAGACAACAAGTTCGCCTTTGCCTTTAGACCTATCTTAGTCTCAGAGAATCAGAAGGTTTTGCTCCGCGTTTAAACTCCAATTCCTCCATCCGGAGACGCGCAATTTAGTCTTCCGGTTAAAATCGGTCGGTGATCCCTCAGTGAGCACGATGGGTTGACTGAGCATTGTAATTGTTGCATAGATTACTATCTATAATGGTTTTTTTTCGGATTTCGGTAGGCCTCGGCTCAGCTTTCTTTGGAAATTCCAGGATTCTTAGTCATGGGAATTCTGTATAATATAAATATTTATGCTTTGTTTGTCTATCTTAGAAATTTGCAATACAAACGAGAAATGTGTGACAATGTGGAAATATACTGAATTGAAAAAGTAACCACAAGAAACAGGTTTTGGTCAAGTTGATAAGAAGGGCACAGGAAAAGAACCACCACCTCAACCGCAATGAGAACGACATTACACAGTGTAACTGATTTGCAATCAGGATCCGCATTCTTACAGTACTTACCACAATGCCATTAGCCTTAGCATTATTGTGGGTAGGAGAACATCTACAAGGACATAAAGTCGCTTGTCAAGTTCTGTTCTTTCTATTCGTTATCGAGTACATTCGACAATTGCAGGTCAAAGTACTCAGCTGTGCTATGGATTTTTTAAAATAACTTTCTTATTATATAAAGAAAATTGTTCATAGGAAAAGCAACTACTATCAGGTAATATTAGGTGTTTCATTTGTATCCGGCTTTGTAGTCACGTAAGCAAATTCCTTTTACGTATAGTTGAAATCGTCACACTTCTTTCTAACCATTGAGGTTGGTGGGTGATGCTTCATTGTCGTGATTAATGACCGTTTTCATTAGGAACGGTGCTGTAGCGCAGTGGTTAGAGACGTGCTGTAATACACATGGGTACGTTCCTTTGCCTCAGGCTCACTAAACCATCCATCTCTCCGAGATTGGCAAACTGGTGCCAGACCTGTCTGGGAGGAGAGCAGCACTGACTTGATACATCGGTAGGTCTGCCATGGACCAATGTAAGGGCTGGATTTTCACTTAATCACCTCTAACGATACTTGATGAAGTCGAGTGCATGGCGCATCCTCAGAGGTTGATGAAGGCCGTGAGCTTCGTGCTTTGTCCCTTATTCATTAGAATTAATAAGTCTTGTACTCATCAAGTTATCTATATATTAGAGCGTGTACAGTAAGCGGTTAGAGGTGCTCTGCAATAACTATATGATTTTTGGTTCTACTCTGCGGCAGATCAACCAAATTCTCCATTTCTCCACAGTCGGCAAATTGGTAAATAACTTATTTGGGAACACCCCTATCCATCTCAAACCGTCGTGCACTCCCCACGCCTTTACTTAAAGGCCTGGGAACACTCTATTAGTAGAGCTTTTCTAGTGTTCATAGAGAGATTGAAGTTGGCCAGCATTCGATGATATTAATCAAGAAGACATGATCCTCAGGTGGGTATCGAATCAACGTGTAAATTCGAAAGTCTTCGTCGATGACCAATATTAAGTGGTAAACTTAATAAAAGTGTGCTGGCGTGCATCTGAAACTAAGAACTCACTGCATTGTTACGGGTCGCCTAGGCATAAACAAAGTGTAGTAGGCTTTGAATATGGCTGATAGAAGGAATATTTGCTCATAAATGGCTTTCATGAAAACAATAACTAACGTGCACTGAACTTTTCCTTCCCTAATCAATGATTAAGAGACGAAAGCGAATTGGTGATGACATTCAATCATTCCATTTCCACAAGGTCAAGCTACCTTATAGCTTCATCGTTAGCATTTTAGTGATGATGACGATGATTTTACGTCCAAGTATTTAAATACCTTCATAACTGGTTACAAATGTTCATTCAGCTTAACTCTGACGGCGGAACCGTCACGGTTTGCCCAATCCTGCCATCACCATTCTTGAAGCCTCGAGGTCGTCACAAGGTTTTCACTAAAAAAAAAAGTGTTCGAGCCCAAATGATGTATTAAGCGCTAAACTTTTCATTGAAAGCTATTGAATCATCGGATATTTTTTTAGAAATTGAGATCACCAACTTACAAGGGAAACTTGTAAGCACAGTTAAAATGAAATTTTTTCCGACATTACATCTTTTTCCGCTTAAGTATCGATCGAACCATTCTTGTCGACTACAACTTTATCTGTCCACATTTGTCTTTATTACTGTCGGTCCTTTTCGTTCATAAAACTATTAAACGATAAAGCGTTGCAGGTTAATCCTTGTGCGTTCGGCTCATTCATGGCACCGCAAAGGTGAATGAATGCATATTTGGCCCACATTACATTAGTACTGCTCTCCTCCCAGCTAAGTCCCGCACCAATGTGATGACCCACACAGACTGGAGGTCTCGGAAACCCATAGCGTGGAATCGGACCAGCGACCGATCATCCAGTGTGTACCTTAATACCGTGGTTTGCACCTGTAAACAACGCAACGTCCCTTAGACATAGGTTTTCAGTTTTCAAAAATGCATAGCTACAAATTCTATAAAGTCGCAGATGACGAGGAAACGTTCCTAAAACTGAAACTATTGAAAAGAAATCGAACAAAAAACACCACCAAACCCTGACTGCAAAGTTGTTTACGCAGTTTTTTTTTTCCTTTTGAACATAATAGGATTTAATAGGATCGACCGAACATTGAGTGCTTTTCGGAAAAACAGACGCCAGCAATCAACCGCAACTCAGTGATGTTGCCGAAATTAGAAAACCTGCAGTGGCTGCAGCATTCCAAACATCCAGTTTGTGGATTGGTAATAATGGAGTAATGAAAAGTAAAGTTAGGGCAATTCGTAGAATTCGAATCGAGTTCAGTAATATCAATAATAATGGTAATAATAATAATAATAATAATAATAATAATAATAGTAATCGATTACTAGGTGAAATGAAAGGAAAGTGAAGAAGGCGAATAAATGAGCACCAAGATTGTTCCTTCCATTAGATGATCAGGCATCCTCCTCTCACTCATCAGTAAATTTCCTTAGTTCACCCCCCACCTGCCGCCGAAAAAAACCGCTGGCATTTTTGGGGAGTTTCTACAATACTTGTCGCTAATAGATCCGTGTCTACTTGCGAAATCTTAGATAACATTCACGTATGTGTTTAAGAATAGAAGTCCCTCAACCGCCCTGCGCCAATAAGCTTTTCATCGTTCCTTCCTTCGAGTCAGAAAATTTGTGACAGAAATGTTTGCGAATATTCCTCTTCTATCCACAAAGATTGAAGAGTATCTACATTGGAGAGCTGGGAACGCTCTAGCATTTCTATCATAGAGTTCCAAAGAGAGTGCACTCTACCAGCATCCAAGGTCATTGATAAAGAAGATTAAGTCCTCAAGCAGCTACATGCACCCGACGACTTTCGTGGATGATGAATGTGATGTGACGAATCAATTGAAAAAGTGATGTGATCCACACAATATGTGATGCCAGGCCATTAAAAAACAAAATGTTAAAAAACAATATGACGATTCAATTGAATATTTGCATGGCATAATCTATGAGGAAATCAAAAATTGCCTAGTACTACGGTCGTCGGACTTTCATTTCCAGCTTCCATTCAGCTCATTTCATCCCACCCGGTTCAGTTCTCTCGCTTTCCAGTTCTTATGGCATTTTCCCCAAAAGCTATGCCAGAACTTGTTGTCGTGATACTGGGTGCCAATCGTCCCGCCAAGGCTTTCACTTCGAAGTCCGTATGCTAGCTTCGGTACGAGTTTTCCTCTCATCCCTAAATATCGGCAGTATCTTGCTTTAATTTATTTTCTGTGATGATTTGCTCTGTCCAGAGGCTTTTTTTGTTTATTTTGAAACAACTGAGTACGTTAACATCAATGAGAACCTCATTAACAAAACTGTGACAAAACTTAGGTCATCTGTGAATCATTCAAGGATCATTGAATTACTCGAACCGACATCAGTAAACTCTCTATTCGTATCTATAATTCACCAGATTTGCAAAAGCTCCCTATTATTTGCAAAAATACGAACAATGTAATATTTTTTATATCAGATCCTTTAACCTTAGTGACTTTTTGAGATAGTATATCCATTGTTGCTTTCCCGAAGTACCCACTAGAAGGTGGACCCAAATCCTTTATCTCTTGTAGTGAGCCGAAAAGAGTGGACCAGCTCCCATTTACTTCACGGAGACTTAAATGTATAGCCATAGGTAACTGTCCGAGTGCTATACTAGGAAAAGCACTTAGCTTTCCAGTGCTACATATGGGCTCGATGTCCGTGGCAGCTTTCATACCGAGCCATCAGTTAACAGCAGTCCTCTGATGACTGCAAAATGCAAATTGAAACTGTCATGGATTAAAAATCATTATTCTACTTAAATCAACGTAAGACCTCATAAATAAACAAAAAAGATTATGGAAATTAGTGTTCAATGAAAATAAAAGCTATTGAACGGAGTCAAGGTAAGGAAGATGGTGAACGAAGAGAAAGGACCATGCCTTTTCGTACAAATTTTCCCGCCCATTTTTTAAAAAATTTTGGTTTCGAAAGTGTTTTTAATTTACATTTTCTTTTTTACATCGTTAGTTCTCTATAACAATTGTGAATGACATCTTGCACTGATTTTTTAGTAGGAAATCTCCATCTTCAGTGTTTAGCTACAAAGTTCGAAGCATCTTAGATTACGCAACAACCCCGTTATACTTCATACGTTTGGTATCTTGGAAGAATACGTGATTTGAAATTGATAGCTGAGCTAGAATGTTCCCATTTGGAACGCAGAGCGTGGTTTTTTACCAGACAAGTCTGACACCAATTCCCGGACCGTGTAGAAAAAACAAAGTTGGTAGGCACGGAGCAGGATGGAACCAGAACTGTGCTCGTGGTGATATGCATCACTACCATTATGCTGTCCGTCATGTGAAAAAAGTAAAGGATTAATCGTAATCTTAACCCGTTTCATTTACTGCCTACTATTTTTAATGGCAGAGTATAATGCGAAATATAACTTCAACGATGCTGAGATATTTACAAAACTACGGACCGGGGGTGTCTGCGGTGGAGAACGAACGCGCTATTGGCCTTTCCGGGAGTAACGCGTTTACCACCACACCGTGCGGGCCCATCGTTTCGCCTGTCTCTCAGCTAGTTCTAACGACCTTTGCCATCAGCAATCAGCGTCAGCGAGATTGATCTGGGGATCGTTGAAATTAAACGCAATGTCAAGAAATTGCTTCAAGTATTTCGCCATCTACTGACTAACTCTGTACGCTTTGCAATGACGTTTAAGTGACATCAAGGGGACTACGTGCTTAGTTCTATGACTTACCGATCAGTGAACAGCATGAACAGCGAGCTGTCCCAGCGTTAACTATGGATGCGTACTGTATAACTATGGATGGACTTTTCTAGGAATTCTAAAATGTATCAGAATTGTTTTCACTTTACCTAGTGAGGCTAAACTGCTTTATATATATATATAAAATACCCATGGAATCGATCCCAGCCCACCAGGCTCACCAAACCCTCCATCGCTATGAAGTCGGGAAAGTTGGTACCAGATTTGGCTGTAAGGATAACAGCACTGGTTCGTTACACGGGTAGGCAACCGCGCGTCATTGTAAAGGTGAGATGTACACTCAATCACTTCCAACAGTTCTTAATGAAGTCAAATGCATGGCGCATTCCTCAGGGACTGATCAACGCCGAGAGGTTTATCCTTTATATGCACATACATATTATACGTTATTTATGTAAATATATGTTTATAATTCGTTTAAAATAAAAGTTTGACTTCGTGACTTCGACTGCAGTACCAGGATAACTGAACTCAATGCCGGTTTGTGTTCTCCAGACGAACCCCGTTGACGGGTGATTGCTGAAGGCTCTATTAAGTAGCAAACTAGCTGAGCGAAAGAAGAAACGAAGGACCCGCAGCGTATGGTGGTGAACGCGTTAGCCCCCGGAAAGGGTAATAGCACGTTCCACCGCTGACACGCGGTCTAGAGTTTTGCAAATATCTCAGCATTATTGCGACTATAAATCATTTAGTTCTGTCGTTTGAATCAATGGCTTTGACGGATGAGTTTCACGATGTTAATTGTCTCCAGATCCTTGAATGGCTATGTTAACCTAGCCCGTGGTGGGCTATACATTTATCAAGCTTAAAAATGACAAACTATGCTCTAATTTGCATAACATCGTACGAGGTTCAAAATACACGCGCTGTTAGAATGTCAGCACTGCAACTTACTTTTACCCCAGCTACTTCATTCTTTTGTTCTTTTTTTTCTTACCAATCTCCTCCTCTTTCTTCTTTTATCACTTCCTGATTCTGAAATTTTTTCTTCCTTCATAGTCTTCACCAATTAGTAATATGAATTTCTTAAATTTGGCATCTAAACAAATGACTTTTGTTCGAGCAGTTTAGGGAGTGACTCTTTTGCAACGAGTATTTATCATTTACCACTTAACATTACCATTTGAAATGTTTCTTGTTCTTAAGGCTCTTCAGGTTCCTGGTTTTTGTAAGGAATTCATGTGACCAAACCTGATTGCATTTCTTTGTTGTCGGATTCTAAAGAAAAGCACAATACACTAAAGTAATTCAACGACAACAACTCTTTGATGCGCAATTACAACATGGAACTCTAGATAGCGCATAGGGAAAAATAGGGAAAAAGGAAAAATAGGAAAAGAAAGGAGAAAAAAAGAAAAGATAGGAAAGAAATAATTGCAGCAATAAAAGCTTTTCACCAGAATATGTTTTTGTTTCTCGAAAAATTACAATATCCGGGGGATTTCTTTCGCAGGCAAGAGGAAATGGGCTGCCTGCGAGGGGGAGCGAACGCGCTATTACCCTCTTCGAGGGCTAACGCGTTCACCACCACACCATGCGGATCCTTCGTTTCGGCTGTCTCTTAGTTGGATCAGTGCCGTCAGCCAGTTTTGCAAATACCTCAGCATCATTGAAGTTATAGTTCGCAACATGCCCTACCATTAAAAATAGTGGGCAGTAAATAATAAAAAAAATAAAAGGATAAAGCTCTCGGCGTTGATCAATCCCTGAGGGATGCGCCATGCATTCGACTTCATTGAAGCATCGTTGGAGGTGATTGAATGCATATCTGGCCTTTACAATGACTCGCCGTGGCCGGCCGATGTATCGAGCCAGTGCTGCTATCCTCCCAGACAAGTCTGGTACCAATTTGCCGACCCCGGAGGGATGGAAGGCTTGGTGAGCCATGGGCGCATTTTCACGTGCGCGCCGCAGTGGCGCCTCCAACCACTGCGCCACACGCGCCCCTGTTCGATGGGCAGTAAATAATAGGTTAAAATTTATCGAAATCCTTCGTCGCATTTATATCTCTTCACGAGTAGTGTCTTTTGGGCGTGGAGTTCTCGTTTCAGTGCATTTCTGCTGCAATGACATAACAGGATAGAACGCTGAGGATTTTCTAGCATATCAAAAGAACCACCATCAATCCTTCCAGTTACCAACAAGGTACCGATGACCCACCGAAAAAAACCATAAAGAACCATGTAACGAGCATTCCGGGCTCGATTTATGATGGATTTACAGTATTTTGTAGCCGTTGGACCCGATATTACTGTAGATGCAAATGTGGCAGTTGCGATAAAATAGACCCTTTTTTATCAGACCTTAGGTCGTAAACTGCACGTATCTGGACCGTTCAGTTTCAAATTTGATTTTTTTCTAATCATTCATGTAAGGCGGACAAGGGTCGTGCCGATTAATCACAAGAAGGAATGACGAATTTTAAGTGGATAGATAAGTTTAACACAGAAAAAAAAACTTGACCAGGGACGTAGCCTTTACATGGTGCTGTTTTTCCTTATTCATAGGCCATATTGGCATATAGGTATCTACCGTACCCGAGCAAGTTATGTCAAGTACAATTATATCTACATGCCCCTGGAATAACTACAATATATATATATATATATATATACATTTTTGTATTCTACACATTGATTTGACATAAAACCTGCATTTAAGTAGGAAGAATGAGCAGGGGTAATCCTTCCAATCTTTAGCATCTAAGCAAATACGAAGTCATTAGAGAGTACAGAGAAGCAACTAATCAGTTTACGTAATCCCAACGAACAAGCTCACGGAGCAATCGACGATGAGTACCAACTCTCTAAAAAATAATGTGGAAAATAAACGGCCACATAGGCAAATTGCCACGTTATTCCTGTTCTATACTTCACCAGCGATCACAAATTCGAGAGCTTGGTCTGTGACAAGGACGAATTTAGGCTTTTGTAAGCATTCATTTAGTCATTCGGATTTAATGAGATTATAAATGAAATAAACAGCACTGGGGGAGTAGCACAGTGGTTTGTGATGCTGTATCTCATCAAGAAGTAATATTACTACTTCGACCCGCTCTTCCGCGCTTTCCCACAATCCATGTGGAAACGCTTTGGCTATCTTCAAGGTTGCAAAAAGAATCGACTCGACCAGCATCCTACGACAGTCACAAAGAAGACGAAATCCTCAGACAGCAGGGCAAACGACATGCGAAATGTGAGAAGACCTTCGTGGACGATAAAAGCGAGGAAAGGGGAGCGAATGCATAAAATGCTGAGATTCGCACAGTACATGTGATGACAGGTTATGTAATAATAACAGATTACGACAGATAACCTTTCGTTAAACATTTGGGTAACTATGTCATAAACTGAAATACTTGAATAGCCTTATAAGTCGCGTAGTTCTTAAAACATCCCCCGTGTTTTTCCGCTAGTAGATTTTTCCAAATTGAATCACGAGATAGCGGTACAAGGATATTGTGAATCCATATTGTCACAACCATTATCCATTGGGGTCTTTGCGGATGGGTGGGGAGTTTGGCGTCTTGCTATCAAGCTTCTTCCAAGGCGCTGATGATTTTTCTCATAAGATTATCTTAAGTGGAACCTTGGCAAGAATTGTTAAACTTCCCAGATTGTGGTCGAAATAAGTTCATAAACGTCCGCTCGCACTGTTTAAATTAAATTTCTTCGTATTCAATTCTATTTATTGAGAGCGATTAGCTGCCGTGTTAAAAAGAAAAAGGCCGTTCGATTGAATGGCATAGATTCTTTCACAGCATATACTTGCAAAAGAGGTGTCGGCAAGTCGGCAGTATTTCGGAGGGAAGCGATGAATACCGCCGGTTTGTTACTGTAGTGTTGTTAGATAATGTGATGGGTTAAATGAAGCCATAACCTTTAGATCTATTCTCGATTGACAAGAGATAAAAGGACAAAGCTCTCGGCGTTGATCGATCCCTGAGTTATGCTTCGTCCATTCGACTTCATTAAGCATCGTTTGAAAGTGATCGAATAGATAACTGGCCATTACAATGACTCGCGGTGGCCTACCGATGTATCCATCCAATGCTGCTATCATTCCAGACAAGTCTGCTATCAATTTGCTGACCATGGAGGGATGGAAGGTGGGCCATGTGCGCGGGAAGCGTGTCCAAATGTGTGTTGCGGGGCGTCCCGGGCCATTGCACCACACACCCCTGTAGAGATAACAAGATAAGAGATAACGAATTTATTTCTATTGCAACAATAATTATTATCTGGAATAGCCTATCAAACTCTTAAGTGTTTTCCACTCAACTAGGATCTTTTATACAGCTTAGCTTGTCTATCGGATTAAAATCCGTTCACAGTCATACATATGCTCTAGTCTATAAGGACGTGTTCAATCCGTACATACATCAAAGATCTTAAGGATAAAGGATAAAGCTCTCGGTGTTGATCAATTCCTGAGGGATGCGCCATGCATTCGACTTCATTAAGTATCGTTGGAGGTGATTGAGTGCATATCTGGCCTTTAAAATGACTCGCGGTGGCCTGCCGATGTATCGAGCCAGTGTTGCTATCCTCCCAGACAAGTCTGGTACCAATTTGCCAACCCCAGAGGGATGGAAGGCTTGGTGGGCCATGGGCGCATTTCACGTGCGTGTCGCAGTGGCACCTCCAACCACTGCGTCACACGCGCCCTATCAAAGACCTTAAGGGGACCTAAAGAGTTAAATCATAATGAATAAATGTAGCTCTTGTTTCGTTGGTGAATGTGACAGAAACGATCTTAAGCTATATTCGAACTCTAATCACAATGAATTCAACAAAGTACAAAATCTGTACGATGCTCAGTGGAGCGTACATAGGTTCATAACTTAACCATTTACTAGCTGATTACCGTACCTGACAAGCGGAAGCTTTAGTGAAGGCGTATATGAATGCACCTCATTTGTCAGTTGGCTCACATGGTCCGCACACATAAATCAACGATTCTGAACGAAATTACTAGTCATAGATGGGTTCATTTTCCAAACACTGTCGAAATAACGTATTCCTCGATCTATCGTTTTATTTTTATTGTATTCTTTGTTTTCTAATTCTTCATTATTGTCTTGCCGAGTGGTGGCAAATCCTCTTCTGATCCACAAGCTCTGTGAGCACTTGTGGTGATGACGAGTTGGAGCAGACTTTGGCCAGGCTGACCTCGAGACTCCAGGGAAACAAAATAGCTAAGACAGCAAAACTTCGAAAAATGGAGATTTTGCTGGGGCCTGCACAACTAGTGAGGACGGGCCGTCCAAGTATCCAAGTATTATTGTTTTGTTTATTTGTTATTCTGTTGAGAATAGACTAACAAAATTTTATTTATGAATTAAAAACTGTATTAGTTAGCTATACGAACTACTGTGGGGCTTTAATTTAGTATTGGTAAAGAACGTTTAAAGTGTTTGATCAAAAAGGACCCAGAGATCCACAAAAAATTAAGGATTTTCTAATAATAGATTGCGGATAGATCACTTATCCACTTGAAACGAGTCCTTTGTTCTCCCTTATAACAAAAGTGAACTTAAAAAACCATCAGGTCCTTGTATAACCCTTTCAAAACAAGTCCTTGATCACCAATCCGCAGAGCTTCTATTTTGGCTCTCATTACCCGCCTTGTCAAAGACGTGGGCAGAATAGCGAAGGCAACGAAACATCATATGCAAAGAAAAACTTCCTGCAGATGTAATTCCGGCGTCACGCAATGAATTATTAATATCTGCCTACTCCTCTATAATCGCGGAAAATGCTTTCGATGTGCGGTATCCGGAGATTTCACGAAGGCGTGGAGATGACTTGGAGAGCTTAATATCAACATCAACTAAAAAGTTATATCGACTGATTCTTCGTCGGTGGTAGCGAGGAACTCGCTAAAAGAATACATCCAAAAATTTTGAACACAAATCCATTACTTAGAAAACTTATACCAGATCCATAATAAGGGATAAAAACACTAACTTGAGTCACCGGTAGTCATTGTGTACGTCATGTCATCATCCAATCATCTCCATAACGCCGTGGAGTGCATGACGCATCATCGAATGACTGACCAACGGCTTTAGCTTTATGCTTCATTTGTTGGGCAATGACAGCAGAATGGAAGATCGATCAATTGAAACATCGTGTGCGTCACCTATGATTTTATTAAATTTCGAGTTAATCGAATGGTTGCCAATAAAATGTCTTATTTGTCAATGTGATGCACCAGAGGTGCACTATTGCGTTTCGCACTCTTTCTTCAGAAACTATGACAAAGATCATCGCATTCTCAAAAATGCTTTTCCACTAACCCAAGCATTGATCTAATAACTCACTGTTTTCTTGATTAGCAAGCACTCGATGAGATACGAGGTGACGACGAAGTGTTAACGAGTTAACAAGTCAACAGTCTCGTATCTGCTTATCAAAAAACCAGTGGATCATCGTATTGTTCACAACAGATATCTAGCCTTCATATCTTAAAGAGCGGCTTTCAGTAAGCCTCGGTAAAAATAATCAGCTTTCAATACGACTGACCTGATACGATGTTGCTATAAGAACTTATAATCGGCTAAGGCTTTGAGACTTTTGCCTTCTTCAAAGCTGCGTTTCTCCAAGTCGATGTCCCCATGCTGATCGTTGTTGCTGTGTGGGTTTTCGCAGTCGCATCTATTCGAATCCACTAGACTACGATTACCTACATCGCAATAAGGAACCGCAGACGCCATCGACTCCGATCAACGAACTCGCCTCTGAAGAAGGCGCTGAACGTCGGCTAAATTCATGTAGAAAATTATTTGATCCGTGCTATGGGTCTTCCGTTCTTTACTGTTCTCATTTAGTTCAGCATCAAATAGTTCTATGGTGGCATAGGTTTTACTCGGATAAGCAACCGGATGGAAGTGTCAAACTGCAGTCTAGGCTTTGGTGAACTTGGCGAAAGCGAACGGCATCGAATTTCGACTTCAAAGGACATCGCAGGGCACAATGGGACCGAAAATATAGTACAATTCGGCTGCCTGTGGAAGGTCCATCACCAATAACTACGGCATGAGGTCAGCATTTGTTCTCGTAAGATCTCATGTTCACACCCATTTCACGACTTATTAAGACAAAAAGCTTGCACAACACTTATGTGGAGCGACGCTAATCTTTTCCAATAACACGACCTCTTGAGAATATTTTCTGGATTTCAGATTGCGTGGGCGTAAAACGATGAACTCTTGAATGATGCAGCACGTCATTGTAAAGGCGTGCAATTAGATTTTGCTTTCCTTTCCTTGTGGAGATCTGCAGTGCTAAGCAGTAGAAGGGCAGGTTTGTAATGGAAATATGGGGTTTTGCATCGAAAAAAAAAGCATTGACGAAGTGCACGTCGTTCATAGAAGACTCTTGTACGATGTATGTCTATGGTGTTTCACGCTGATTACACATGAACGAGAATTACGAGAAATGTCATAGTGCATTGAATTTAGCACGGTATCGTCATTCGGGTCGATTGGTTGAAAAATGAAAAGGAACGCCATGGATGACAACAGCGCGTTGTCGTTTTTCCATATACCGCGCTATCCGGAATATCGTGGCCTCGATTTGTTACGCTTTTATAACGTACTTTGCCTTTCATTGTTGCTTTCACCACAGTCCTCGACGACTTTCAGATTCCTTTCCTACCATGTGGATGTAGATGGTAGCACTTTTTCATATTAATTGTTTCTATTGAAAAATTTCCATACCATAAACCATTGACTTCCAAGGTCAATCAGTAAGGGATAATTTAGAGGCAAAGAAGGATTATCCTACGTAATCATGCACTCTGCACTGAAAACGAGACTATATGCTGTTTATGTGGGCGCTTCTCGGAAAGCTTCTTCTCGCTTCTCGGTCTTCTGGCTCGTCTACCGCAGCTTCTACCGTAGCGGACCTGTCTTCAATCGACATTGTTCCCATACCAATAGGGTTACCGCTTCTTTTGCATTGTAAATATAATTATATTGTAAAGTGAACCTATAAGTGGTTTGTCTTTCTCCTAGTTCGGCCTATCTTCTTCTTTTGCACAGTCTTGTTACTCTTATATATTTACCTTTTGCTGCGCATTGCGAATCGCATGATCGTCAGCACTTCCAGCCGACGACAACCAACTGCATCGTCAGCGGCGATCAAAGGCTAACTGTATTTGTTTTTTATTTTGTTTTCACACTTCAAATGTCACTGCCAATAATGATTGCGACTGGTTTCAAACAACACAGGTGACCCATCTTCATTCTTCTTCCATTTATTTTTTTTTCTCTCACTGATACTGTCAATTTCTTCTATATTTTTCAAAACCTTTTTTACCTTGATTCACCTTCTCTTCTCCTACTCTTCTTCCTTTTATGTTCGAAATATTTATTTCATTGGTCGTGGTCATGTTTATTTTTCACTTAGTGTTTATACATTGTTGGAGCACATGTAGCGTAGTGGTTAAAAGTGCCTTGCGATGCAAATGTCCGTTGGTTCTGTTCGCATCCTAGGATAATCTAGCTTGGTTTTAACCAGAAATTGGCAAGTTAGTACCACAATTGTTTAAAAGCATGTCATTTCTACAGTGCTACGTATGGAGTCGAATGCATGGTATATCCCCAAGTAATTGATCATTGCCAGGCGCTTCACCAATTTTATCCCTTAATAGCCCACCAAAAATACGTTTATCTGAATTTCATTTTACTCAAGTACACAGTGCCCACCAAAAGTGATATCATACAAGCAAAATGATGCTAAATGATGAGGATTTAAAAAAAAGCTCATGGCGTTGATCAATCTCTGAGCGATTGCGCCATGCATTCGACTTCATTAAGTATCGTTGGAGGTGATTGAATGCATATCTGGCCTTTACTCGCGGTGGCCTGCCGATGTATCGAGCCAGTGCTGCTAACCTCCCAGACAAGTCTGGTACCAATTTGCCGACCCCAGAGGGATGGAAGGCTTGGTGGGCCATGGGCGCATTTCACGTGCGTGTCGCAGTGGCACCTCCAACCACTGCGCCACACGCGCTCTATGTTGAGGAAACCAGAATTTTATCGACAAATTTTGGCATTCAAGGTAATACTTTAGTAAGATATGGATGGAAAGAGTTTGAATAGTCACTTTCGATTTAGGGAAAACCTTAACGCTGAAACAAATTTTCAAGCGTAATCTCTACATAAATCAACTTCTTGTTACAAAAATATTCACGAGCATTAAATAACTTTCAGAAGCAACGCTTCACCTAGTTTGACGCTAATCATAATCTTATGAGTATTCCACAGATTTTCGCCGACTGTCATGGACGACAGTGTTTGCTCTTCCTGCTAATCTACATGTCTTATGCATGGATGCAGTACAAATCGCGCTATAGAACTATAGCCATGATTTTGGATTATTGTCGTCTTTTTGACGGTCATCAAGTTACTGAGACAACACACAGCGTCCACCATACCGGTTTCCTGAACCGAAGACATGTCGACGTCGTCGTGTGGCGTTTTGACGACGAGAGAACGCGTGCCGTGACGACACACGGCGACGATCTGCTTCGCAGGTCAGCCACGCCCCGCCAGAGGCGGATTCGCCAAACTTGCGATGCTGGATCACTTTCACCTACATGTATGTGAGGTTCATCGCCCTCTTAATAGACAGTCATACACCACATTGTCATCCATATGACGACTGTTACTGACGACTGACTAGTGTCTCAAAAATCACGCACCTCCCTCTATCATCTATCATTCTCTGTCCCTCTTTTGTCGTTCTAGAAACGCCCTTCTTATGTTATTTACAGAAATCCACTTTAGATATCGTGTTGATCTGAACACCTAATTCGGTTCGTTGTCGCGAACCCGTCACAAACGAAGGCCTTCGAATTTGTATGTGGGTTCGGCTGCTACTTCTGGGCTACTTCTCGAACGTAGTTGAATACTGGTTAAATTGATTCTTTCTGGAATCCACGGATAGCCCTGATAGGGTTTACCCAGCCTAACACCAAGCAGAGTGCCTGACTATTTGGATTACAAAGAGCTGTTTCTAGACAAGTTCAATTTCAGTTTGCACACTCCGCCGAGAAGACAGGCCTATGGTGAGGTCGGACCAAACTATGCTATAATTGTACGGCGTCCCCAACCTCTATGTCTCCCGAATACCAAGACACCTCCGTTTAGGAAAATTACGTATTATCGACGGCTTTCATTAAACAGCATTTATCTTCTCCACAGTCGTATCAATATCGGTTTGTTCTAAAAATAGCACATCTTTTCCAAGTTTAATCGTCCTACTGCCAGCCTGTCGTTGTATTCTAGTCGTCTCGTGCTAACTTCAAGCACTATACAGCAATTCAGTATCATCGTGTACCATTCTCTCGTTAATATCGTTGGATCTCCGAACCGATTTTCCATGTTCTCGTTTCAGATATATTTCTGTGATCAACGTTCCCGCTGCAGTGTACATTTTTCGGCAGTTATGAGATCGATATGGTTTGTTTCTGCCCTTACATTCCAGCTTCTTCTCACAATAATTCCTTACCATAAGATTACTTCTGTATTGTTGAAAAACAAGGCGTGAAAAAATAGTGGGTAGGGATGCCATGCACTACAAACAGGATTGGTCGCTGGTTCGATCCCGCACCCAGGCTCACCAAGCCATCCATCCGTCTGAGTTCGGTGGAAGGATATTTCACTTATTCGGTAAAATAAAAGCACTAACTGGATTCATCAATATCCCTCAGAAGTCGTCGTATAAACATGCATTCAACCTTTATTATGCCCGATGAAGTCGAATGCATGGTGCTTCCTCCTGAGATTGGTCAACGCCTAACGCTTTATTTTTTATTATTGTTAAAGAAAAATAAGGTAGTTGAGGTACTGTGTTTTGCGTGAGAAAGTTTTCCACGAAGGGAAATTGATAATGATTCGGGTAAATTAGAACGAACGGTGAAAGTTGGTGAATTTCGGTTACGAGGTCATCGGTAGCGGTTCTCAACGCGTGAGATGACACTAAGAGAAAAGTATCACCATATCATTAGATAAACCTGAACCAGTTCCTCCTTTCATTGGACAAGATAACCTTTCACCATTTTTTAGAGGACCGCGTGTGATGAAGATCACAAAATCTTTCATATTTCTTGCACTGGACGTTAATCTTGGTACGAGGTATTCTATTAGACCGTTGGTATACTTAATTACGTTTTAAAATAAACCGACATCGTATATTCTACGGATCCAAGCACTTCTTCCATTCGATTTGTTTCCTAGCATCCATCCTTCGCGAAGATATCTGGATATGCTTACGGCTTCAGCCGCTGCTTGAGGACTTTCGTTTTCTTTGCAAACGTCGTTTAATGCGCTGGTCGAGTGGATAGTCCTCAGAATCCTAGGACAGTCGTGCTGAGGTGCTGCCAGGTCTTCGCCATATGCAGTTGTCAGCTTTTGCAGATAAGAGCTAACTCTTCCCAAACAATTCTGGTACCAATGCCACGACCACGAAGAGACAGGAGGCTCGGCTGGCCCGAATACTTATTCAATATGTCTTCTCGACCAAATTCTATTGGTGTTGAGGTTTAGTAAATGCCTACGAATCTCATAGAATATTAATCTATGGGCTTTGTTATTGAAATGATTTTCTGCTAGTTGGTAACAAAGTAGTAGGACCTAGATAAGCTTAACAAGTTACTATGGAATTTGACTAAGTGCAAATCGGATCCAGAATATGAATACCGATTGGTAATAAACCGAAAAAAAATTTTCGAAATCAGAGCGTACCTTCCTCCCTGGATTTTTTCTGTTATCTTTACAATTTTCTTTCTACATCTACAATTTATTTGTCATTGATGGTATTTCATTCAATTTTCTAATGTTATTCACTTATAGAGGACCTCTTGTTTTCAGGATACTTGTATTCGCCAATTTGTTAATGACGTCAGTTCTCTCATTTCCTCTATTCGACCGTTTTTCGTTAACGAAAGACACAGTAAAAACATCAACAGCAGATGTCACTCATCATCAACACCGAAAGGTACTGATTATACTGATTAATTCTGTGGGGAAACTGACGGATTCCGTACGAAGAGCTCGGCGATAAAAAATGATGAAAATGAAAATCTAAAATCAACTATGTTAGGTAGAGCAGGCATAGAACCTTTAGATGTCGGATCACTAGCCGGACAACGTATGTTAACCTAACCAAAAAAGATAGATAGCAGTAAAAAAATGACCATTTCGCAGCTATTGGCAGAAAATACTTAGAGGTATGAAAAAGAAGTTCTGAGAAAAGAACAGATATGTATGATTCTGTCCACCTTTCATACGGCCATACACACGCATACCTCTGTTTCTGGTGTCATACGAGCTATTTTGAATTGTGCTTAAATTACTTTGAGCCCCTTTACTTGATATATTCCAAATATATAGCCTAGATATTACCTTTTTCGGGGCCTCACGTCTTACACATTACACCGTTAAGGCCCTTTGCGCTTCTCTCAGTTAGTTTTTACTCGGACGGTGATATCAGTAACCTCTTCTTAACGAGAATGACCTAGGAATCACAAATCGGCATTTAACCCAGCTAAGCTGAGACTACAGTCAAAATCACAATGCATAACTTTTTACCTACTTCGTATTCTATTTCCATGCCCGGCTAATATGTGGAACATAACCACAAAATCGAATCTGGCTTGGGGTCCGAGTTTTGCAAACAGGTCAGCATTATTGTGGTTGTATTTGACATAATATCCTGCCGTAAAAAAATGATAGAGAGTATATAGAAAGTCATATAGCTCATCCACCATAATGGCTTCTCCTGTACCACCTGTCTTCGTGCAAATCAGTAGGTCGCTCAAGCGGATGCGAACAGATTCCCCATTTGTCCTTGTCGCATGCCAGAGTAGCCCAGTGGGGTCTGGTCGTCACTCAAAAATGGTTGACTACCTTATTATAGCATAAAAATAAAGAACTCACTACAAAAAGTATGAAACTTTTCATGCCTCTTAGACAACTGAAGCCCACTGAGTTGCGAGTTAATCGATTATTAAGACAAGTATAACTGATACAGGTGATAGATAGTCTCACTAAGGGTCCAGGAACAATTAAACATAATCGTTTGCTCTAACTTCTTTGTCAGTTCGTTATTACCTTATCCCGAGCTGAGCTAGGGCGCGTGTGGCGCAGTGGTTGGAGGCGCCACTGCGACGCGCATGTGGAATGCGCCCATGGCCCACCAAGCCTTCCATCCCTCCGAAGTCGGCAAATTGGTACCAGACTAGTCTGGGAGGATAACAGCACTGGCTCGATACATCGGCAGGCCACCGCGAGTCATTGTAAAGGCCAGATATGCATTCAATCACCTCCAACGATACTTAATGAAGTCGAATGCATGGCGCATCCTTCAGGGATTGATCAACGCCGAGAGCTTTACCCTTTATCCTTTATTTAAAGCTGACCTATTTGACTAACCTGACAGCCATTTTTTTTTTTTGGAACAGTTAATACTCAAACCTGCGAAAGAACGTGTTCGTGGGAAAAAGTGACAGAGAAATAGAGAACAGTTATTAAAGTTATATACTAAAGAAAAGACAATTCACACAAGTAACTGAGTAGTTTTGCAGCATCACTATCGTCATAAGCATCGGCGACGTAGTCTGGCTTCGAAAGAGAGAATAAGAATTGGACGAGACAAGAACGTCCTGCTAATGAAACCCTTCTGGCCGTGGCCATGAGATGTCCAGAGATCGACCGATACTAACAAGATCACAACGTCACTGGAAAACGATGAAGCCAAAACTAAAGTCCAACACAGAATACTGATAATTCTGAAGAAGCTCTGAAACTTTCTGTAGCTGTATTTCACTAACGTGTTCAACTCACCATCGTACACAATTGATCTCTTACATCCGGACAAATGTCGCTATGAATTGAATTGGTGACGTTAAATTGACCAAATACTAGATGAAAATAGAATATGAACTGGTTACGCTTCGCTCCTTTTGAAGATCACTGTCATTAGCTTCAAAAAAAAAAGAACCAATCAAGCCGTCTCACCGGCCCCAATTGTTCATAAATAGTAGTTATTTAACAGCTCACATTTCATTGATCTCATGTAATAAGGACGTCTCTTACTTAGGCCTAGGTATGATTCATACAAATTAAAGGAGCGATTGTCAGATGTAATAACTTTTCTATTGTTAATAAAAAATATCTTCATTTGAATCCTACGATTTTATTAAATAAAAAGTCCGTTCCTAGTGATGTACAGGCGGTTTTGTTATGAGTTTCTGATAATCAATCACTAATGAGATGAGGGATTTAGGAAGGCTCTTAATCCAATTCAATGCCTACCATAGATAGGTGGTGTAAAAGCGCGTGTGGCGCAGTGGTCGAAGGTACCCTGCAACACGTATGCGATCCATTCGCGCGCCTTTGGCCCTACCAAGCCTCCCATTCCTCCGGGGTCCTTAAATTGTTAACAGACTTGTCTGGGGTAATAGCAGCATCGGCTCGATACATCGGTAGGCTACCGTGAGTCATTGTAAAGGTCAGATATACATTCAATCATCTCCAGCGATGCTTGATGAAGTCGAATGCATGGCGCACCCCTTAGAGATTGATCAACACCGACAGCTTTATCACCTTTTTACCATAGATAGGTAAGAAAGTAGAATGTAACCGGACAAGAGATAGAAACTCACAACAGAAGGCTGAGGGCGGTTGTCCAAACGTATACGAGTTGTCAGACGTGCCAACTCTGGGCTGTTCCGTGTGATACGGTAGTATGCTTTGCTGTTGTATGTCATTACAGTAGACTTCCTCATATTCTCAACCATAGAGCTCGTCCGGATCCTTCAAAAAGTTTCCTTCCTAAAGCAAAGATAATCTTAATGTTTTGTTTGTTGTTTGTTTTGTTTGATGTTTCAGTCCGCTAATTGCGAACTAAGAAGAGAATTCAAAATGTCGCACTAGAAGGTATGTTCAGAAGAAATCGATCCATATAGATAACTCCAGTATCAAGGTTATATAGAACTTGTGATCTTAACAGATTAACGTTCGAAGAAAAGTCTTCAGAACAGGAGTAAGAACAAGGGCAAGAAATGAAGGATAACAAAAAGCTCGGAGAGGAGTAGAATGAGTATGGTGCAGAAGTCCATGTTGATTGGTGAAAAACACGATTCTGGATTCAGTTCACGTGCATTTACAACAAAGTAAGACGTCACCTTTTCCTCACCGCATTCTTAATGCAGATTATTTCTTTGATACTATGGATTTCCAATAGTATTTTACCTATTTTGTTTTTATGAGTGGAAATATTAAATCAGTACTACTACAACTTCCAGTTAAACCAACCCTGCATTTGGTCTAGACCACCCAGCATCGTGTAATCAGACTCCAGAACTTTGATATTTCCGACCTAAAAGAGTAGTAGATACTTCAGTGGCCTGTCCCTAAATGTTGTGAGGTTCTTAGCAGTACCTCCATTCGTTTTGTCGTCTTCTTGCAGTATAGCATTCACGCCAGTGGGTCGTTGCCCATGGTGGAGTGATTGCTCGAATGAATTATGTAACACAAAAATTTGATCAAGAACTGGAATCCAAAACCTACAGACAGAAGAGTTTTCGATTTACAGTACTCAACACTCATACCCTAAATCCAATCGTTGGTTCTCAAAAAGTGAAGCATGATTAATGTCCTAAAAACACCCACACCGCCATAACGAACGAGCATCACGTGGCCATCGACTCGGATCAACGAGCCTTTGATGAAGGCGAAAGCGGAAAAACTTTAGCCAAGCAAGAGTTTTTCCTTAATACTAAACTCATGTTAGCTCAATCGTATAGATAACTATTTATTATCGTTACCGCGGTTTAATGAAAGTGGGCTTTTAAGATATTGCCATGCTATGTGCCAGCAAACAAAACACCGACTACTACAGGACGTTTTGTCCGCCAAAAAGCAGATCATACTGGATGACGGGGACCGACCAGCGTCTCTTCTTAAAACAGCAGTGTCGAGTGAAGTTCCTCACTCAAGCGTTCTTCTTATACTGCATTCGACTTGGTGCGACAACGATCGAGAGTTAGCTGAACAAAAGGTTTTTTTTTTGTAGCACCCTCGTGTTAACTTAATCGTACGGAAAATTACTGAACCATGATTAATTTCCATATCAGAGCCTTCGTGGCCTTTGCTCGGAAACGTCACACGAAATCGGATCATCATCTTCTTAACGCAGGATTCTACTTTTCGCAAGGAATAGGGTAGGCCCTTAAACCACCGTAAATAGAGGCTTCCTCGTCGCTTTAGCCGTCTTTTGGGAAGGTACTGTTATTGACAACATCGGTGAGAAATCGCTTATACAACCTAATCACTCCAGGGCTAACTCATGAGTTTGAGACTCGACAAGAGATTTCCGTCCATGAGCACTGGATCTAATATGGCAGCGTTCAATCACATGAGATGACTGCAATCATCAATTTTGATTTGCACAAAAATTTTAACAGAAGAATAGCAGCACCACTTGATACTAAAGGGTTTTGAAGAAAATCTGCGACGCCAATCGAAACCTCGCAGATTACAAGGCCAAGATAATCGCATTCCGATGCTCAGAAGGAACTATTGCGGCTTCCAGAAAGGCAATGGAAAAGAAGTCGACGAAATTTTTTACTATGATCTATTCAAAATACAAATCCACCTGCATCGGTAGCAAATCAGTGAGGATTTATTGTCCCAAAACCTGTCTCCTTCGAAGTCGTACGACCTATCTCACCGTTGAAGAACTGCATATTATACCAGATCGGGGCATCTAGAAAACCACCAACGTTTATCATCACGTTGCTTTGGCACCTCTTCATTCGATACAAGCTAGGTTTCAACGTTCCAAATCAGTGGAAACGAACAGGAACCCACTTTTGCATAGAAGATAAGACCTACATGAATTCCAAAACTATCGTCCAGTTTCAACGTTGCTGAGATTTTTGCAAAACTCTGGACCGCAGGTGTATATGGTGGGGAATGAACGCACTATTGTCCTTTCCGGGTAGTAACGCGTTCAAAACCACACCATACGGATTCTCCATCTTGCCTGTCTCTCAACTAGTTCGTCCAGTTTGCTTGGCGTTTCTACTCTACACTCTTCACTCGAGTTATCCTCAACAGAACTAACAAAATATTGGACGAAGGACATTTGTACGAGGAAGCAACGTTTGAAAAAGGGTTCGTTACAGTACAGCACATCCATGTGAAAACGAGTACAACAAACCACTGCATCGACTCGAAAAACACCTAATTGACACAAAAGCAGTCATGGATGATTTTAATGGTCTTAGTAGCCTTCCTCAGTAAATAATGATCATTCATGAGCAATGTAATAACCTCGCAACCAGAACCTCAAACTTCTACAATGACTAATTAAATATCACAAAAACGATCGGAATGAATATCTCTGAATACTCCAAAAACGTCTATCTATGCCGGGAAGTCAATATGATGAACAATACCCGACTCCGTGACCATTTTTCGATTCGACGAATCTCCCTGCTTTAATGTAAGCTTTGGAAACCTGCTACGTAATCTACGTAAGCGGGACCAATAATCACTCCGCATTATCGAACGCACAATCGAGACGACGACACTGGGAGTACCCTGTACCACGAAAGTGAGACAATAACTCTGACTCTTCAAGCTAGGTCAACGACCAAAGATCAGAGGCGCCGTTGTGCCAACCATAATATCAGGTGTGCATGACATGTGATGCGTCTTAGCCACACCTGGATGACAACAGTTATTAGGAAGTGGATCTTAAAGGAAATAAAGTGCCCAACAGGAACACCACCAACCCGATGGACAAAATTCTTCTCAAACATCCTAGAAAGAAAATATGCTTAGCGAATTCCAAAATCCTGCAGAACCCACTAGACTAATATTGTATGCCACATATGGCAATGAAAATTTACTGGAGAGCACTCGACCCACTTCTTCCACTGAACAGGTAACACAACAATTAAAGTAAATACCCATTCTCATTTCTGCCTCTAAAGAGGATGTTCTTGAGTACAGAACTGTGAACTACGTGGACGAGTTCATCCAGAGCACAGCAGCAAACAAATGATAAACATTTGAGCTCAGTGAAGCAAAAAAGGTAGAATTCTCATGAGTGCAATCGAGTTATAAAAAAGCAAGGCAAATTTACTACAACAACATCAACGAAGGTAGGCATAAATAATAAGAACTATGGGGTCTTAAGTATAGATAGAATAACTGATATATTTACACCACAAAAAGGGAAGAGATACAATGGAAAACAGAAGCGGTATTCATATGAGATCACATGTAATGTCACCTTTACACAAAACTAACAACTGCTATGAATTACCTATTTGTCTTGTAATGTACAAACAAAAAAGGGCCAAAAATCCACAGTAAACGTTAGTACATTCCATCGTCTCCCCCAGCACGTGCCAAAGACTGGGCCGTCTGAAATCGTAAAAACAAATGTGTGGAGAAAGCGAGCTAATCAATAAAAAAAATGTCTAAAACAGTAAAAAAAATATACGTATATTGAAGGAAAGTGTCACCAAAGGAAATAGGTACAGAACTTACTAACCTTAGTATTTATACCAGCCAACTTTGGACAATTTGTGATCCTGTGACCAAGACCAGAGCAATAAGCGCAACCCTAGAAAAGAATTATTACATTAACACAATTGGTTAAAATGCCACACTGTTTTCTTGAAAACCAAAAAAGGACGTTCTTGCGTTTTTTTCACACAAAGCTGACTTTTCGGTGAATTTCGCCATCTTTAGCTCCACTTTCTATGAGTTTTCTACTGAGTACTTTACGTGAAGAGCAATCGCACGAAATTCCACCGAGTAATCTAAAATGCCTACGAGTTCGTAATCGCCTATACGACCGTCTATGTGCAACGCAAAATTGCATAATTTGCCCCAATGGTAGAGATGGTGACTGCATGGATTCGGGTACAGTCTATCTGATCTCTTGTAAAGTCTGCGGAGACGAATACGTTGGCGAAACGAGTAGACCACTGTGCATTCGTATAAAGGAACACTTAGTCGGCAAACGCAAACCAACCAAATACTCCACTAGGCACGCGTAGGACGCAGAGACATAACGAAGAAGATTTTGAAGTAGAGGTTACGATCCTCCTCGCGCAAGAATCGAGAACACAAGCGCGTAAAACTCTCGAGGCATTCTGGATTAATTCCAAGAATCCGAAAATGAACCGCAGGGAGGAATGCCTCATTATCACGCGTGATACTGGGCAGTACATAAAACTGCTATTTTGATGGGACGGGCACATTACGTTTCCATGTGAACACTGCGCCGTCCATAACACATTAAGTGGAAAGCTCATATAAAGCGGTGAGTGTGCAAAGACCCTGTGTTCAATGTGATTGATATTTTGGTTTAGCATTTTTTCTGTTTGGTTATGGAGGTGTTTGGCCATGTAGATTGCAGTCAACGTGACCTTTCCAGGCTCTGAGGAAGGCGAAATCCGCCGAAACGTCAGCTTGTACGTAAATAAAGAAATAAAATAACACCTCGTGTTTGCTAAACAGAAGTAAAAAGAATCATAAAGTAATTTCAGTGTATCTAACGACTTAAATTAACCGCTGATCATGGAACGAAGGTAGTCGCTTTGACAACTCAGAACATAAATGTTCATTCTCGATGGAGTAGAAGGTTTCGCTCTCGTTGAACACCAAAGCAACGGGTATCTTATCACAGCTACACATTACCTTGTCATCCACATTTCCTGTTGGTGGTTCTTCCACATCTCCCGCAAGGTCACGGAGGAATGCAGGTAATTCTTGGCCGGCTTCCACAAGTAATTGCTTCAAATCTTGCATCACCGATAAATCTAAAAATTGCTTTCAGTAACACGGTTACAAGAACATTTCAAAAACAAAGTCATTATCGTAATTCGGTCATGAATAATGACCGTATACAAACCAGCTTTTCTATTAATGAATGTCGTCGCCATTCCACGTTTACCCGAACGACCGGTACGACCAATCCGATGGACTAAAGCGGACAAATATTAGACAAAGCAAACAGTACAATTCATCTGAACAGCAAAACAGATCGATTTACAGGTTAATTCTAAGGGATAACCACCCTCGCTAACACATAAAGGACGAAGGAAACGATTTCCTTGTACGACTTTCATGCTCTGGTACAACTAGGAAAGCAGTTGAGTTGATCCGTGTTCCTTTCACTTACTTGATGGTTAACAGGTTTGTGATATAGATGAAAAGCCAACTGTGTAATCAGCTTAACGCATGAGAACATCATTTAATCGTCCTTGGATTTTGTACCTCTTGGACAGATATGCGGCTCTAACAATGCATTGGTGGGAGGTCTAAATCGTACACACCCAGTTTTTTGAAATGTTGTCTCACCACAAACCAAGTACGACTGGTACACATACCGTCACAGATTTGGTGATCCAATTGCTCTTATCGCTATTAAGGTGAAACACTCAATGAAACCCTAACCGTGTTCGTGCTCTAACCAAGCTACTTGCACTGAAAAAAAAATAAACATAAATATTGCTTACCGTAATTTTCGATGTCTTCGGGCATGTCGTAGTTAATCACATGCTCAATACCCTGGAAAGAAACTTGTGTAGAGGTGTAATAGAAGAAGGACCGTACCAGAGATTTTTTCTTTTATTAGAGACATGAGCTACCACTTTCTGAAGAGCTTCCATGTATTTCGTCATTTTGAAACATTAAAGCCACATTGTGAGGGAAAAAGATAAAGCATTCGGAATAGATTCTGAGGGATGCGTCATGCCTTCGACTTCACCTTGCACCGTTGGACGCTATTAAATGCATAGCTGGACCATAAAATGATTCGCAGTGGCCTAGAGGTGCATCAAGTCAGCACTGCTATTCTTCTAAACAAGTTTAGTACCAATTTACCGAATCTGAATTGATAGAAGCCTTGGTTAGGTTGGGTGTGGGATCGAACCAACGACTACATATGTGTTGCAGGGCCACTCTAGCCACAGCGTTACAAGCGCCCGTAAGCAGCACCATACCTCAGAAAATACGAGTACAAACCGAATTTAAGAGAGAAATTCTAACACTCTGTGATGATTTTTATAATGTAACCAGCTCCTCACAAGCGATAAATCAGAAACTTTAACAAAAGATGTGGTGGACAAAACACGAAAGCCGGCCTTCATATGAATTGGAAAAGGAGAAAAAATAAAACATAAGTACAAATCGACAAGCTGATTAACATCCATGAAAATTACAAAACACAAAGTAGAATAAGAAGTGCTTAGGTATGTGTATGCGCCATAAGATCTTTGATGGAAAGGTCCACTTAAAAGAATCACCTGGAAATCAAGACCCTTTGAAGCGACATCAGTCGCAACAAGCACATCCTTTTGACCGTGTCGAAATTCATCAATTCCAATATGTCTATCACGTTGCTCTGAAAAGCATTTAAAAAGCAAAACAACGTAAGAGCAGAATGGAAAGCTCTGATCAAGCACCATTCAATTTTTCAACATTTATAAACGTTGCGGGACTCCGCTTACCTTTTCCACCATGAATTGAAGCAACTTCCACACCTTTTACAAGCAGATATTCATATATGTTGTCTACATCCACTTTTTTTTCAGCAAATATCAAGACCCTGAAAAGAGAAAGAGTAATGCGCGTTTGAATCCACAACTTTGAAGATATTAATAAAATAGGACAAAACAAATTTTGTAGCATTTTGCATCACCAACATCATAACTGCGTCGTTCTTAAACAGTTAACCACGCTTATATCGCTTATTTAATTACGTGGACATTTGGATGGACCGTCCTCATTGATGGTGCGGGCCCAAACATAATCTCCACTTTTTCGGAGATTTTCTGGTTTAGTCATTGCGGTTCCCTGGAATCCCGAGGGCAGTCAGGCCAAAGTGTGCCCCGGGTAGTCAACACCACGGGTAGTCGCAGCCGTTGTGGATCAGAGAGAGACTTGCCAGCATGAGAGTAATTTTGTACGAGAGTGGTGGATCCTGGTATTGTTTTACTCTTAGCTAGGTTTCCTGGTGGAAACGCTGGACTCCTCAGTTTGGGAGACCCTGCTAATAGGATGAATCCTAATGCTGTATATGGCAACCCGACACCCAGGGACACCTCCCAGGCACGAAGAGACGGTAAACCGTTGGGAGGATTGTGTATTTATTGCGATAAATTACTATGTAGCACTAATATGAATTCAGTGAGTAGGTGAAGAAAGGTTGTTAGTAGTTTTAAAAATCACACAATGGGTGATAAAATAACTCCATAATCTACCACCTTTACTTACTCAGTGCACCACACAAGTTCGCTAGCACTTAGCAAGCGACATGACCATTGACAATTTACGAAGGCCTGTATCTAAGCTCTAGCTATCTATTCTAAGAATATGAAAAGTGGAATCACTCACTTTGGTGGTGTTTTCTGAAGGCAGTCCAACACCCTTGTGAGTTTATCCTCTGTCCTTACGTACTCGATTTCTTGCAGAACATTTAGTGATGCAGCTCCAGCACGACCAACATTCACAACCTGTGCAACGCAATATATTTAATTTTTATAACAGTAGAAAAACATTTTATGATCTGTACACTCATATTAGCACTGCCAAAATCCGTAAGAACAACATTTTAGCTTAAAGGAAGAAAAACAATATTTCCAGAAAATCCTACCACTGGCCGAACGAGGGCAGATTTCGCAAAATTTTGAATCTTCTTTGGCATGGTGGCCGAAAAAAGAAGAGTTTGTCGTTGGGCCTGAATCGTTATGGTGTGATTAAATATTTTTTAAATTAATAATGGCCACCACACCTTGAAAAACGCAAAAATCGATTTCAGTTCGTCTTCGAACCCCATATCCAACATTCTATCGGCTTCGTCAAGCACAAGATAACGACAAACCTGGGACAGAAATAGGATTAGCGGGACGAAAATTCGAAAAAAGCTTATTCGAATAGTGAACAAGACATGGATTTTCTCGATGAGTTATCGATTGAGTTGAGTACTTCGAGTAGTTCTTCAATTTGTTATTCACCGTCCAACAATTACAAATGAAACAATTGGAACATCTTTGACTACATGCATATGGAAGAGAGTGATGATGAAGTCTACAACGCTAAGCAAATAATTAAAACTGAATATCCCTTTAACGAAAAACTGGCTTCAAAATCTATTTTCTGAAAAAAAAACTGGTGTGATTGACAAAGTCTACCCTCTATTCTTTAGCGGATTACTTATATTTAAGAGATAACGCCCAAAAAACGAAATCAACTGCACCTCAAGGTTGAAAATCTTCTTTGTAAGCATGTCGGAAAGTCGACCTGGTGTAGCAACGCACACATGAACTCCGCTAAAAAAATAGAAGTACGAAGCGATGCAACCACGTTGCAGAAGAAAGAATTTAGAATTGAAAGATAATGAAAGTCAAGATCATTGAAACAATGTTCGAAAATCATCCATGTAAACAACAGCCAGCTTTCCAACAATACAAACAAAATAGACAGAAATTTAAAGCAAAACCTGACCTGATATTTAATCTCAACATAAGTCTGGAACACCAAATTCCTTTTATTTAGCGTGATACACAATACTCCTAAATCTACTCAGACAGGCATTTGATAACGCTAGGCGAACTACCATAACGTTTCAGTTACGTGAAAGTTCCCGAGGCATACGTTAGGCAAATAAACTCAGTACAGTTTAAGGGGTAGTCGTGGAATCGAAAGAAGCCTGTGTAGATTTCTATTAGCAAAAAACTCGCTTTTCACTAACACCGCCTTTTAAGTAGACCCAGCGTTTCACCAATTGTCTTACATGAACGGAGCAAATATAACAGTCCTCAATGCGCATATATAATTCTTGATATTAGAACAAAGTCACCAAAAAGACGAATACGGTATTGATTCGTGCCATAAACTATAAGCCCTGCCCTTTCACATCCCATTTTTCGGATGACGTCCATACGGTAACGCTATATGATTTCGGAAATACGCTATTGTTTCGTCGAGGCACTGTCCCTACGTTGATGATATTATAGCAGAATAGAGAAATTCTGGATTCCAAAACAGTCATATAACTTAAGAAGAATCCTTATCTTGTAGTAACTAGGAAGCCTCTGACTGTCGCAGGCCGCCCCGACTATCTCACTCCTAATAAAAATTTTACAACTCAAAAGACCGACTTTCTATAAACCTCGGCATAGATAGTTGATATAATTATTTGTATGATCTTATAAACTAATCTTTTTTAGCTGACGCGATGCTGGTATAGGTATTCGTTGTCGTTGTCATTGTTGTTCGTGCTGTTGGTCGACGGCTGACGTTTCGGCGATTTCACCTTCCTCAGAGCCGTGATGTTACGAGTAGGAAACAACAGCGACAACTATAACGAAGACCTATACCAACCTCGCACCAGCTAAAAAAGATAAGTCTATATGATCTTACAAATAAATAAAAATTTTATATAGAACCGTAACTCAGACGTTGCAATGACCATATCTTCGCATGGAAAAAATTCACAGAATTTTAGAGCTGCTCTAACCAGCTCCTAGCAGTGAAAACAGAATAAGATTAACTATGAATTGCTACTAAACTCTGACGCCATTTATGTCTACTGCAGCATAAAAACATGTCGACAATTTTTCAACATCCTGCAGAAAATGGTAAACCCATTAAAAGCTAAGTGACTGAATATTATTTCAAGAAAAGTGGAGAAATCATCATCTCAAAGTGCATATGGATGATTTATTTATTCACTGGATTAAAGGGCACACCATAGAGGGCTTGTCATTGATCAATCCCTTAGGGATACGCATGAATTCCACTTGGTATAAGGATCGAAGAGATGACTCAACTCATACATAACCCACACCTTCAAGAAAAACTGAAGAAATCATCATCTCAAAGTGCATATGGATGATTTATTTATTCACTGGATTAAAGGGCACACCATAGAGGGCTTGTCATTGATCAATCCCTTAGGGATACGCATGAATTCCACTTGGTATAAGGATCGAAGAGATGACTCAACTCATACATAACCCACACAATGTCCTACAATGGCTCTCCGATGAATCAAATTGATGTTTTCGTCCTCCTACACAAGTTTGGTATGAATGTATTGACCCCGGAGGGATACATGGTTTGGCTAGTATGGGGACGAAAGATCGCTCTACATATACTTCATGGCATTTTATAACCGTTATTTAGATGCAATCCTATGAGATTCGATGAATTTTAAATGGCTTTCTAGTTGCCGTCAAAGCCAACAGAGACAATTTCTCGAAACAAAGTCATACAACATCCTTGATTTCTAAATCAAAGAGATCTTCAAAAATTCCAAATTACGACATTCGTGGGGATACTTTTATCTTCACCTTCCTTTGCAATGAATCGGTGAAAACAAAACCGAATGCCTTTGCAAAGAAGTTAGCCATTCATGACTTCGGCTTAGAGTAGTAAAAAACTTACTCCTTGAAGACCTGTGGTACTCATTAGTACAACAAAAGGGCAATAATTTTTATAACAACCCTATCTCAACCTCACACGGTAATCTCCATCTGCCAATGCAGAGTCCAGCTCGTATTTTGGGCATTTTGGTATCAAGTCCAACCCATTGTAATATATCCACAATTACATCATGAATTTGCCTGGCCAGCTCGCGCTATAAAATGGAAATAAAGTTTTTTTCACAACAACACCGAGGTGGACGTTAAGAATAACTGTTAATAGCAGCACAAACAGTCATTTACGAGCTTCAGACGAATATACGTAGTGCGATGAATGATTTCTTACGCTTTGTAAGGACTAGTGGAATTACAACTTACCGTAGCCATACTCATTAGTACAACAAGTGGGCAATAATTTTTTATAACAACCCTATCTCAACCTCACACGGTAATCTCCATCTGTTTCTATCCGTCTCCAAGATTCCTCAAACCACCGAAATGGAACTGGTGAAATCAATGCTTCGAGAACCGACGACTTCGGACAATTCGACACCACTTTATAATGGAAAATGGAGGAAAGAAAAAAAGTCGGTAAAAAGTTGGAAGAAAATAAAGTGACATATCCCAGAAATTTAAGCACGAACAAAGAAATTTTGACAAGAAAAGCAAACCGATGGTACAATTATCAAGGCATATGGTCCTTCGCCTCGTTCGAAAGGCAGCATATACTCTTGTTCCAGACAGAACATAATAAGTGGCAAAGCAAAGGTTAGCGTCTTTCCAGAACCAGTAGACGCAATACCGATCATATCTCGACCAGACAGTCTGAAATTTGACGCGAAAAATCATCGTCGAAAGAGTGAGAAGCCAGCCGGAAACTCACGCAACTGGGATCCCCTGAATCTGGATAGCAGTTGGGATGTGAATATTATTATGTTTCAGTGCAATCAGAACGGACTTCGGGAATTTCATCTCCTTTAAGTAACACACTAAGGTATGAAGTTAAATCTAATTGAGCAAAGATATGCGCAGGCAATACTTCGCCTGCAATTTGAGAAATATCACCGGAAACTAGAACACCTCAAGGCATTAATGTTCCATGTAAACATGGCCTGTAAACATGGTGGAAAAAGCTGCCTTCACTAATTTCTTAGAGACAGGTGTATCGGCGACATAGTAACACAAAATGGATTACATAGTTTAAACACAACAAACAAAAAAAAATACCAACCAGAAAACTTCCAATAGGTGGTGGACAGTCGATCCCATCAACAACTATTCCTCTTCTTTTCCTATACGTTTCGAAATCCTCCTCAGTTTGATTTCGTATATGAAAAGGTGGACGCCAACTAAAAACTGACTGAAGGGACATAAACCTTCCGCTTTAAATTTGAAAAAGCACAGTAAAAACCAACAACTACGCATACACCAACAAAGACTACGCTTTAGAAGTTGTGGACTCAAGACATAACGAGAAAGTGATGTTTACTCCAGCAGAAAACATAAAGGATAGACAAGATAAAGCTCTCGGCGTTGATCAATCCTTGAGGGATGCGCTGCACATTCGACTTCATCAGACATCGTCTGGAGGTGACTGTATGCACACCTAGCCTTTACAATGACTCACGGTGGCCTATCGATGTATCGAGCCAGTGCTGCTACCATTCTAGACAAGTTTGGTACCAATTTGCGGACCCCGGCGAGATGGAAGCCTTCGTGAGCCTAGGCGTGGGGATCGATCTTACGTGTATTGCAAGGCGCCTCCGACCACAGCGCTGCACACAAGAAACATAGTGTGAAAATGCAACTACACTATTAACTTCCTTGTAGATCAACCAATGATCAACTCACAGTAACTTACGATGTTCGAAATGATTCAGTGTACTGTACACCCTGTGCAATCTCTACAGCCGCATGTAAGGCGCTGTTCTGTGTTACGCTCTCCAATAGACTCTGCTCCTCCATCCTTTGCCTTTCCCGTGGATCGACTTCTGTAAAGAATATGATAAAGAAACTAAAGACGTGGATGAACAGACCCCATTGGAACTCACCTGCATCTTTTTCTTTCAGCTCAGCATGCTTTTCTAATAGCGTTTTCTTCGATTCTTCAGATTTCTTCTCTTGTTCCTGTTTTCGTCTCTTCGCTGCGAGCTCCTCTTCTTGTTGTGCTGACGAAGGCGCGAGAACGTGCTTGAGCAATGCCCGTCGATGTAACTTTAAATAATATGTTGCTGTCAGAAGTAATACTAGTACTGTCAATCCAGGGATGGTCGCTCACGATGAGAATTCCAGTACAGTAATTAAACAATTTCAAAGGAAACTGACAGAAACACCTGAGATTATGAAAATCATGTTTGCTAACCAAAAAGAAACTAGGAGTAGAGACAGTCACCTTTTCCTTGCGACGTTGAGCAGCAGACAGAAACAACTCATCGGCCAAGTGTTCTTCGTCAGATGAAAGATTCATACCATCCCTTTTCTGCTGCTGCTCTTCGAGTAAAATCTGACGTCTTCTTTGCTAAAAGCTTAAAAGTACCAGAGATACCCATGAAACAACGAAGCGAAACATTTACCTCATATTTCTGCCTCATTGCCTCCACGTCATCGTTCAAGGTATTCTCTGATTGAACCATCTGAATAGACTCGTACTAAGGGAACCAGAAGGGGAAATTTTACTTTTAAAATCGGACGAAGATTTAAAATTTATTAAAAAAAATCTCTGATAAACCATACGAAAGGAAACACTGAAACCACAAGGTTTTTACGCAATTTTACACCAACGGAAAACTACAGCATTGGTCATCCATGTTTAGATGATTTAAATTTACTATGACCATTCCTCTGTGGATGACAAATCACCCAAGTGGTTTCTGATGCCAGCGAGTTTTTCTTTTTCCTTGTTCTTCCAGAAGCTATGTTTCCTTAGGATTGATACCTGAAGAATATGGTCTGTTAAGTAATAGATGGCATAGCTACCTTAGGAACCTCTAGTTTTTCCATCAAAACAAACCACCACTCCTATCAGCGCCATCTCCATCATTCGAGAACCTCTTTGTAAATGTGTCTTCCAAACTGAAGCAAAAAGAGCCTACTGGATTTCTAAACAGGTTGCCAATTGAAGACGTTTCTTACGACTTTACTATTTTTCACCTTCATGTGACCTAGTTGGATGAATAATCCCATGTTTAGATGATTTAAATTTACTATGACCATTCCTCTGTGGATGACAAATCACCCAAGTGGTTTCTGATGCCAGCGAGTTTTTCTTTTTCCTTGTTCTTCCAGAAGCTATGTTTCCTTAGGATTGATACCTGAAGAATATGGTCTGTTAAGTAATAGATGGCATAGCTACCTTAGGAACCTCTAGTTTTTCCATCAAAACAAACCACCACTCCTATCAGCGCCATCTCCATCATTCGAGAACCTCTTTGTAAATGTGTCTTCCAAACTGAAGCAAAAAGAGCCTACTGGATTTCTAAACAGGTTGCCAATTGAAGACGTTTCTTACGACTTTACTATTTTTCACCTTCATGTGACCTAGTTGGATGAATAATCCAGCTTCTGCTCGATCTGAAGAGACCTGGACCAAAAGTTTCCCATCAGCACCATCAGACTTAAGTTTCTGGATTGTTTCCTACATGTTCTTTCCATTTCTTACCCTGTTGAATGCATCTTTGGTGACTTAAGGTATTTTCTCACGAGTAGTTTCTTCGGAGTGATGGATCCAGCCGCTCTTAAGCAGGTTAAGATCCAAACTAGTGTGGTAAAACGCATTATGAAGGTAGGCGTTTTCTACTGCGTCTGATTGATCCGTTCCTAAGTCATTGTTTCAGGAACATGCTTGTTATACGAAAGAAGTCGAAAAAGAGCTACAGAAAATCGAGAAAATGAAATCCGAAGCACGAAACGAAGATGACGAGTACGCTATTAAAAAGGCAGAGCAAGTACTGCAGGTATTTCCCCAGTGATAATGATGTTCACACGATACTTGCTAACTTGGATACTTGGATAGCTCGTCCTCACTGATTGTGCAGGCCACAGCACAGTTTCCATTGTTTCGAAGTCTTGGTTTAGCTACTGTGGTTCGCTGAAATAGCGAAGTCAACCTAGCCAAAGTCTGCCCCAAGTCGTCGCCACCACAGCCAGTCGCCGCCTTTGTTGATCAGAGGGATATTTTCCACCATGTGATCGGTTTGATAACAGGACGGTAAAGGATCTTGGTATTGGTTTACTCTTAGCTGGGCCTCTTCATAAAAACGCCGGACTCCTCAGTTTGGGAGACCCTGCTGAGAGGATGAATCGTCCCCGCTGTACATCGCAGCTGGACACCTAGGAACACCTCTCGGCCACAATGAGGCGGTAAACTGTTCACACTATAGGCTATAATATTCAGGAAACTCGTTTGATGATTAGCGATACAGCTCGACGTTGTGTGAGAGCTACGGAAGAGCTTCGAAAGCTCATCAAAGATTGCTCCTTGGAAGAATGTCAGGAGCTCACAGAAGCGAAAGCGCAAGTTGAAGCTGCATCTGCTGCCCTCTCTTCTTAAAGACTTTCGAATCCAGCTATGTGCTTGAAATTGCTTATGTTTTACGTCTCATATGTGTTCATTCTCCCTCGCTTCCACCCTTTGTTTTATGATCTCTTGGTGGTTTGAGATAGAATGCTTGATGAATGGTTTAATCATAATTCTGTTACATCGCAGGCAACTGAGTATATATTGCAAAAATAAAGTAATTGTGTCCCATAACTTTCATAAATTATCTATCGACATCCTCCATTCCTGAGATCTTCAAGTTTTTCCATTAAAAGGTCTTGCTTTTCCTTGATTTGAATCATCTGTAAAAAGTTAAATTTGATGCAGAATTAAGGGTTTTTATGCAAAAAAAAAACCTATGCAACGATTACGGAAAAACTCAAGGAAACGCTCTCTAAGGTGTAAAAGACTTGTGAGGAAAACGACCTCATTTTTGATCGAATTCATGCAGCCGTTAACCATTCGTTCCAACGCCATCTGTAAGCGGCTTTCTAGTCGATCGATTTCCACTCCAACTATTCGGTGAAGGGCTGAGTAGTCGGTAAGCAGCTGGTCCGATTTATCGCTTTGTAAATCAGCGTTGCGCTGTCAAAGAAAAAGAGGGTTTACATTTCCAGATACCTTAAGATATACTAGTATATACATGGTCATATAGTTTGACGTCGTGGACTTGTGCAAATGAGCCGTCTGTGAAGGAGCTGTAATCCTGCTGCTGATCGTTAAAATTTCGCAAGTTTAAGGAATTCGTAGTTGATGGTTGACTGGAGTCTCGGCTTCCTCTCTGCGTTGACGAAGCTGAAACAATAAGTGCTGGAAAGAACAATTAAGTGGTGCTATAAACCATCAGTGAGAAGTCTGATACTTAAAATTAAAAAAAGAACACTTTGAAGGACAACGACACTGGAAACCAAGCTATCCATCCTTCTGGGGTCGGCAAATTGGTACCACACTTGTCTGGGAGGATAGCAGCACTGGCTCGATACACCGGTAGGCCACCGAGAATCATTGCAAAGGCGCGATATGTATTCAACCACCTACGACGATTCTTAGTGAAGTTGAATGCATGGCGCATTTCTCAGGGAATAATAAACGTCCAGACTTTATCCTTTATCCTTTACATGTGCGTAAGGTAATACGTACTGCTTCTCTAAAGTGCCAACAGGAATGCTATAAATATGAAAATGTAAACTTCTAAAGCCAAATGCGTCTGGCAAATGCGGGTAATGTGGCATTCAATATGTGTTCTGTCATTACAGAGACTAAGAGAGAGACTAGACATTTATTAGACAAATCGAGGTGAAAGGAAAGTCGGTTTTGAAATGATGCTTTCGTCTCACTTGTCTGGGAGGATAGCAGCACTGGCTCGATACACCGGTAGGCCACCGAGAATCATTGCAAAGGCGCGATATGTATTCAACCACCTACGACGATTCTTAGTGAAGTTGAATGCATGGCGCATTTCTCAGGGAATAATAAACGTCCAGACTTTATCCTTTATCCTTTACATGTGCGTAAGGTAATACGTACTGCTTCTCTAAAGTGCCAACAGGAATGCTATAAATATGAAAATGTAAACTTCTAAAGCCAAATGCGTCTGGCAAATGCGGGTAATGTGGCATTCAATATGTGTTCTGTCATTACAGAGAGAGACTAGACATTTATTAGAGAAATCGAGGTGAAAGGAAAGTCGGTTTTGAAATGATGCTTTCGTCTAATCCCATTTGTTAAGTCACAGAACTCGTTAGGAAACAACGTTACTGAACGCGCCACCACGAATTTTCTTCATATTGAACCCATTTGTGTAAGGAAGAAGAGAACGTCTTAGTTCAAAACTTTAAACCTGTTCATTATCCTCACCTAAAGTGGACTTTTCCAGCATGTCCATACGTTTTCCTAATGTATCCCTAGCGATGTTTTTTTCACTATGAAGACTGGCCTGAATATGCTAAATGAGGAATACAGAAAGTAGTAGGAAATCACCATTATACCTCGCTTTCACTTATATCTATATTTGATACTTCTGTCATAAGATTTTCAGAACGCTGTGAAAGATCTCCCTTCGAAAATTTCTGCTTCGAGGTGTCTTCTTTTCGTTTTCTAAAATAAGACATGTGACGCATCTCCCACTTTATAAAACTAGCTCCAAAAAAAGAAATCTAAACTAAAAGGATGAAGAATAAAGTTCTCGTCGCTCGGCGTTGATCAATCTCTGAGGGATGCGCCATGCATCTCCATCATTTGACTTCACTAAGCATCCTTTGGAGGTGAATGAATGCATATCTGGCCTTTACGATGATTCGTGATGACCTACCGATGTATCGAACCAGCGCTGCTATCTTCTCAGAGAGGTCTGGTATCAATTTGCTGACCCCGGAGCGATGGAGGGTATGGTGGGCCAGAGCGCGGGAATCAATCCCGTGTGTTGCCCTGGCTCCTATGACCACTGCGCTACACGCACCACTAAACGGAACCAACCCAAACGTGTTAAAACGAACTCACTTGGAAGTATTTTTGACTTTATTGACATGAATAGCCAGCGCTGTTTTATCATCCAGTAAAGTCAAGCGCGTTGCTGATCTTTTCAATCCAAGTAAGCTTAACATCCACGAATCGCTCTTCATTGACACACGATGCTTGGAAGGTTGTTGTGCTACAACCTAAATCAAATCAGTATCATATTTTGCACTTATATTAACTAAACGGCGACTACTGCACAGGGATATTTGGCCGACAATCGTTAGAGATTTTTTTTCAAGAATTTACTGAATCAAATCCCTTAGATCGGGTAAGAACTCCAAAAGACAACTGGGAAATAAAATAACGAACTAAAAAACCGCAAACCTCAATAGAGGTTCCATCGAAGGTAAATTTTGTGGAGCTGTAGAAAATTGAGGAACCCATTTCCACCTCATTACCAGTACCCACTTCGAGAACTATGGATTTAATAGAACACAGAATCATCAACTGAAAATAACTACACATAGACTATTTAAACTTCGAGCCACTAATACACCGTTATAACTTGGTATTAAATGGATTCTTAAGGACATACTAAAGCTATCAGTTTTGCCTCGTCATCGTCATTGAGACAGACAAAGCTGAACGTTTTCAAGGCTGTTCTCACTGTGCAGTACTTTTCTTGTTTGTCGATTTTCTGAATGCTTCCATCGCGAAGAGTAACACATAAGAGATTCTCCTTGTTGGAATTATAGAAGACAAGGAAAATCTGAAAGCAATCGCATAACAGGAACTAAAACATATGAGTTGCAGCTTATGGGCACAAGTTGATTACTGTTCCAAAGAAGTGTGCCTATCAGAGAACGGTGTCCTGAGTGTGTCTGTAAGTCCTCCGAGATTATGAATGCGACGTCGAATAGGCAATAACTTCCTGAGGAGGTTTACTAATAGAAGAACAAGTGCCCTGAAGATGTTCCATCCCATTATCAGCACTAAGTGGCAGGTTTTAATGGAAAATAAATAAAGGATAAAGCTCTCGGCGTTGATCAATCTCTGAGGGATGCGCCAAACATTCGATTTCATCAAGTATCGCTGGATGTGACTGAATGCATATCTGGCCCATACGATGACTTGCGGTGGCCCACCGATGCATCGAGCCCCTGCTGCTATTCTCCCAGACAAGTCTGGTACCAATATGCCGAACCCGGGAAGATGGAGTACGCAGTGGGCTAGGGGCACGGGGATCGATCCCATGTTTACTGCACTGCGCCTTCGATCACTGCGCTAGGCGCGCCTTGAATGGTAGGTGTACCCAAGAAAGCTTAGAGCCTGTGCAAATAAAAATGTCAATGTGTTATTTTACTCTACCTTACAGCGCTAGCTAAAGTTTAACTATGACTGTTAAGACCTACGTTGAAGATAAGCGAGAACTCACCAATGGATTACTTCGAACGATCGCCACACCAACTCGACCTTTGGAAATATACTGACCATTTTGCGATAAGTAAAGATATGCGACGCTTGAGAAAATCGTTTCTGATGGGGTTAATCCAGAGTTTTTTTTCGTTTCCAAATAGTGGGCGGCTCCAGGTGATGTGGTACTCGGGACAATTGCGTTGTCGTCGGCAAAGATAGTCGCCAACCGTGAACTGAAACTGAATTTAAGCAAAAACCCAATGCGTACTTGGGATGTAAAGCTCTTTATGGAAAACTAGATACCCCATCAGCTGAGATTTTTTAAAAAGAGGTATCACTAACCCACAAAAAAAATGTGGTTTAGAATTAAATGCATATTTTACCTCACCTTAATTCCCGTTTTGTCCTGCATATCTGCGTAGTCTCTTCTCCACCATCGCGAGAAGGGGCCATGAAACCCACATCGCCAAAAATGTTGTCTATATCCAAGACTTTCTCCATGCTAAGTGCTTGTGGAAGTTAAGAACCCTAATAACTTGTAATAATGTAAAAAGCGCGCTTGTTAAGAATTACTCTCCCGCAAGGCAACGGGAAAAGCTGGCAATGGATGCAATTAAGGTTTTTTTTTCCATTTTTCCAACATGACCCGCGTTCACGTCTAATTTGTGGATCCCACCGCTTCTCACATCCGATTCGTTTTCTCGGATCCGTCATCCACGAAGGTCTTCCAACTTTTACGTGCGGCTTCGGCTGTTGCTTGAGGATTTTCATTTCATCCTGAATGTCGTAGAATGCTGGTCAGTTCGATTCTCACTGAAGTCCTCTGATAGCCGAGCCGGAGGATTTCAAATGAGAATGTAGAGAGTGAACTTTTCGAAGGTAAGCACACTCGGTATCTACTTCCCGACCCCGGAAAGACAAGAGGTTTCGTGAGCTCGGGGCGGGATCGAACCCAGCACCCTGCCCATGATGGCCACTATCACTACCATTGTGCTATCCGCTCACTATTTAGGGTCACTAGCATATTAAATTATGTAAATAATGTATGAATAAAGCTGAAATACGGAACTAAATAGAGTAGTATAAGCGAAAGTAGAAAGTATCCACTCTGATGAAATTCTTTGCCCCATTCGACCGTGCAACACCATTTGCATCACTTCTGAAATATTCCTTTAACAACACTTCACTCTATTTTTTCCCAGTAGATTTTTTTGTGTTTCGTCTTTTCTCAGGAAGTTCTGAAGTAATTTCAATTGTAACTTTTCTCTTTATATCCATTTACAGTGTTATTACAAGTGGTGGGATTTCCGGTATCGCAGGCTTCAAATACAGCCACTATGAGCACTGGTATGTTACTAAGATGTTTTCTCTGTCTGATAAAATTATATTACTTATTACTCTGTAATGTTGCATAATATTCTCCAATGGTGCAGTGGTCGGAGGCGCTCATTAATACACATGAGATCGATCCTGCGCTTTAGGCCCACCATTTCTCCGGAGTCTGCTAATTTTTACCAGATTTGTCCTAGAGGATTGCAGCACTGACTAGATATATCGTAGGCCAACATTGGTCAGATATGTAGTCTATCATCTCCAACGATGCTTGTCGAAGTTAAATGCATGGCGCATCCCTCAGGGATTGATCAGCGTCGAGGGCTTTATCGTTTTTACACTTGTAATAATATAATAATACAATCGATATATATATATATATATATATGCTCGTAGACGGGTGATTGCTGACGGCAAAAAGATCAATAGAACTAGCTGAGAGACGGGCAATACGAAAGACCCGCATTGTGTGGTGGTGAACGCGTTACTCCACGGAAGGGACAATAGCGCGTTCGTTCCCCACCATAGACACTTGCACTCCAGAGTTTTACAAATATCTCAGCAACGTTGTGGTTCTATTTCGCTTAATAACCCGCCGTGAAAGTTGTAGTAGGCAGAAAATAAAAGCTAAAACACAATCGGTATATATATATATATTTATTTATTTATTTATAAGTTCTTGTGAACTGGTCTTGTTAAACTAATGCGAGCTTAGTACAAATTGGTTGTTGTTGTTGTTGTTCTCGTTGTTGACTCTACAAGATCAATTCATAAAAACACATGAACAAATATATCGATTATTTATACGGAGGCTCGTAGAAAATCATGCTTTTAAGCTAATAATATTACTTAAGGTTTGGTCTTCTTCAGAAAATGAGCAGGATCAAGGCCAAAGTTGGTTAGCTAAGCAAGATCTCGATAAGATTGGTGCTGAAAACTTGACTCCTCTCACTGAAGAGGTAGGTTACACAGCTCATTATTCCTTTGTATTCTTCCAAATCCTTTCCTTAATCCCATTAAGCGTTTTCTTTCTTTTTGTTAATTCAAGCTGCTGTTATTAAACTTGCAGGTGATTTCACGACAAGCTACTATCAATATTGGAACGATAGGCCATGTGGCACACGGAAAGTCAACGCTAGTAAAGGCTATCTCTGGAGTACATACTGTCAAGTTTAAAAATGAATTGGAAAGAAACATTACTATCAAGCTAGGATACGCTAATGCAAAAATCTACCGCTGCTCTAATATAGATTGTCCCCGACCTGGTTGTTATAGGTAAGTTTTCATTGCAGAGTTATGCTTGTTTTATTGAGTGTTATATTACTGGCAGACAACGGTGTTAATACGTTTGAAGAGAGGAACTGTAATTTAAGGTACTATTTCTGTGTTTTGTCAATTTCAAAGCAAACCCACCAGGTTTTTGTAAAAGTGTGGTTGGTTTGTCGCAACTCAAGTCAGTCCTTATGCAAAAAAAAAATGATGTTTGTTACCAATGGATGTGGCCATCTGCAAGCGTGGGCTGATTCTAGGCAACTTTAGATACTTTGTGTGATCTCAGTTTTTCTATTTAGCATCGAAATGCTCTTAGTATTTGTTTTCGACTAACTTCTCGGATTGTTGAGATAACACGAGGTTGCTAAAGAGACCTTCATATTCAACCTTACTGATAGAGATACTAAGGTTCTCTTTATCAACCTCATGTTAACTCAACAACCCAATTAGGAATTCATTATTACTACGGTGGTTCAATGATAGTTAGTTTGGGAATTATTGTTTTCGAATATTTTTATAGAATTTTTTCAATAGGTCCGCAGGCTCTTCAACTCCGGACCGTTTTCCTTGCGAACGACCTGGTTGCGGAGGACAATTTTCATGTGTTCGTCATGTCTCATTTGTCGACTGCCCTGGTCACGATATTCTTATGGCTACTATGCTTAATGGAGCGGCTGTGATGGACGCAGCTTTTCTACTTGTCGCTGGTATTTATTCGTTTAACTTACTCCGTCACGATAATCGTTTGATTTTTCTTTTTTCCTCTTGTAGGAAATGAACCGTGCCCACAGCCGCAGACTTCGGAACATCTGGCTGCTGTTGAGATTATGCAATTGCAGCATCTTTTAATACTTCAAAATAAGGTGGCTTAGATTTTATGGCGAGAATGGAGGCCTGTTTGCACCCACTCACAAGTTGGACGTCTTAACACTATGTGTCTTTACTGCTGGTTTAGGTGGATATAATCAAGGAGTCACAAGCGCGAGAACAGTATGATCAAATTAAATCATTCGTTCAAGGCACCGTCGCTGACAAGGCTCCAGTGATTCCAATTTCTGCTCAACTAAAGTACAATATTGATGTGAGTTCGTTTATGAGTAATGCGAGACGCGATAGACTTCGTTATATGTCCTTTATAATTTCGATAGTTTAGCTTGTTTGCGAATACTTATGTAAAAAAGTGCCAGTTCCATCTCGCGACTTTACATCACCTGCTCGTCTCATTGTCATTCGATCGTTTGACGTTAACAAACCAGGATCTGAAGTAGACAGTTTAAAAGGTGGTGTAGCCGGAGGTTCAATTCTTAGGGGTGCGTTGATTATCCTTATACGACATTTTTATTTTTGCTAGGCATACGTGAAAATATCACTGCTTCTCTGTGCTTTTAAATGGCATTTGTTATTATCGTTTGAATATTCGTCTTTAAGGTATTCTTCGTGTGGGTCAAGAAATTGAGGTTCGTCCTGGTATTGTATCGAAGTCCAGTGATGGTAAAGTGCAGTGTAGGCCGATATTTTCAAAGGTCGTTTCATTGTTTGCGGAACAGAATCATCTTGAGTATGCTGTACCAGGAGGTATATTTTTATTACACCGACCAAACTCTTTTCTTGTAACGCAAATACTGTTTTCCAGGATTAATTGGTGTTGGTACAAAGATTGATCCTACACTTTGCCGAGGCGACCGTTTAGTAGGACATATATTGGGGGCTGTGGGAACGCTTCCTGATATTTTTACTGAGATCGAAATCAACTTCTTCTTGTTGCGACGACTCTTAGGAGTTCGTACGGAAGCAAACAAGAAAGCAGCTAAGGTTTTGCTTTGCGATATTTTAGTCTTGCAAAATTTTCTCGGCTTCAGTAAATGCTAAACGGCACGGTCTCTATGGTGTTTAATTTACCTAGGTTCAAAAACTAACTAAAGGAGAGGTGCTTATGGTCAACATTGGGTCACTCTCTACTGGTTGCCGTGTTATCGCTGTGAAAGGAGAAGCAGCAAAAATCGCCTTGACTGATCCCATATGCACAGAAGTATGATTTATTGGTTTTTACTGTTATTATCATTCGTAACTTAAGATGAGAACCTTTGTATATTTTTGTTATTACTATGGTGAAACCTACCGTTTACATGCATGTTGGTTACAAGATAACAGAGCGAATAGAATTGCGGAATTTCGCGCATCTCAAAATTTGTCATCGGTTGTCTGCCTGCTTACTTACGTGGATGCTTAAGTGGCCCATTCTCACTGATTGTGCGGACCCCAGCATAGTTTCCATTGTTTCGGAGTTTTGCTGGTTTAGCCATGGTGGTTCCCCTGGAGTCCCGGGGTCACCAAGGCCAAAGTCTGCCCCAGGTCGTCACCACCACAGGCAGTCGCAGCGCTTGTGGATCAGAGGGTGATTTGCCACATGCGGCAAGTTTGGAACCAGGACGGTGACACATTCTGGAATTGGATTACTTTTAGCCTGGCTTCCTGATGGAAACGCCAGACTCCTTCACAGCTTCGGAGAACCTGCTAGTGGATGAACCCCCTGCTGTACACCGCAGCCCCACACCTAGGAACACCTCACAGCGACGACGAGGCGGCAAGCCGTTGGGAGGACTGCTTACTTTGAGGTTGCATTTCAGTAAATTAACAAGTAGAAGATCGTGGTACCACTTAACAGGAAAACAAATCACTTTAGGTAGATTTGCCCGCGTACTTAGTTCCTAACGATAGTAGGAAAATTGAATCATCACTTTTCGCAGTGTCTTTTGTCCTTGTCTTCTCTTTTCTTTTGTTTTACATTTACACCTCGTACCCATTCCCACAACTGTTTTTGTAATAAACAAGTGTCTTTGAAAAAAAAAGAATTGCTATGGAACGAAAACGGAGAGACGTAACATTTCCTTCAAAATAGCTTACATTGATAGAAGAGTATCGAGGTTTTACTTCAAATCTTTTAGATTGGTGAGAAAATTGCGTTGTCACGTCGTATTGAAAAGCATTGGCGACTGATTGGATGGGGAACGATTCGACGTGGTGTAACGATTGAGCCACATATGGTCGAACACTGCTAAGTTATGTGCTATTTAATCGTGATATGCTAACTTTTAATGGTAGGTCCCTGACTATGTGACGTCATTCGGCCTCCGCAAAAATTATTTAATGGCTGACTTCTTTGTATTTCTCAGCCGTAATGTTCTTGTTGCCGTAAACGCATTGATTGTCAGTACTACATGTGTTTACGAGAAGTTGTCTATGTGACAGTTGAAAATTAGAAAGCGTTTTACTTGGCCCCTATTTCATGATTGTTTTCTAATGGTGTATGTCGCACTTTGACAAAAATTGGAGATCGATTTTGTATTTTTTTAAATGTTCATGGGTTTTTTGGCCGGTTAATCTCGGCACTGCTGCCTTGTTTAGTGGTTGCTGTTATTTATTGTTTCCATTTCAGTGTTTCCCAACTTTGTCCTAGGATTGAATTTTAATTTGTTTCCATGGTAAGCTTTCTTTAGAATTAGTTGCCGTTAACATCAAAGTAGTTATACACGTAATTTTTGATGATCTTCTGTTGTTGAAGGTACCGATAAATATCCTTTGTTTCGGTTGTGAATTGCTACAGAATGTGCTTAATTGATAGGTTTTGATTTATCGGTTGAGTGGTGGATATGAAGTGACGAGCTGTATAAAGAACTGTAAAGGCAAAAGTTGTCGAGCAAAGAACACTAGCGAAGCTTCTAGTAAATAGTCTCTACACCGACTTTCGGAAATTATGGCAAGCCATGTGTGGGTATGTTTATCGACAAACAACAAAAATGCAGTTTCATTCCAGTTACCTCGGAAGTTCGCCTACGTGTCATCGTTGGTTAAGGAGAGAGATCGCCAGTGCTACAGCGACTTATACTATAAAGGTTTTTTCTACTCACTGAAATTTGGTGATAATCAACACTTCTACAACGTAAGTACACTAGCACTGGGGACCTTCTTGTGCGGTTGGTGAAAAGACTAAGAAAGACTAAGGATTGCTGATGGCAAAAGATCGATAGACCTCGCTGAGAGACGGGCGAAACGAAGGACCCGCATGGTGTGGTGGTGAGCGCGTTACTCCCCGGAAAGGACAATAGCGCGTTCGTTCCTCACCATAGACACCTACGGTCCAGAATTTTGCAAATATCTCAGCTTCATTAAAGACTAAGAAAGTCAAGTGTAACGTTATCACAATGATGAATACTGGAGGACAATGTCATTAAATATCATTTATGGCAAATCTATTCCTTAGAATGAACGAAAGTAGAAGAGCTCTTTGGAATAGAGAACTGCTTTTCTTAGCTTCTCGTTTACGTCTGCGAAGATGCAAACTATTGCTAGCTTTAGCCTTCGTCTCTGCATAAAGCTACAGTAACGATAAAATCATAGAGCTTCCTAAAGGCTCTCGTTGTTGATCAACTCTTGAGCCATGCATTCGACTTCATTCGTAGCATCGCAGGAGCGGCCGAATGCATGTCTGGCCTATACAATAACTTTAGTCTACAAATCGATGTATCAAGTCAAGGCTCTGCCGACCCCGCAATGATGGAAGGTTTGGTAAACCCGGGGCGCGAGATCGAACCAGTGACTCTGTGTGTATTTCAGGGGCATTCTAACCAATGCACTACACGCTCCCCAGAGCGAGCATATGCCGTTGGCAACGAAACATTACAGCAACTTATGCTTTGTAAAGATCTGTTGAGAAATGATAAACGATTTGAAGAAAAAAATTGCAGCAGTCTTGAAAGAAACTGCAACACTTGAGACAGGTATGCGCAACGCCCGTCAGAACTACGCAGATTAGAGAGCTGAGATTGTAACTCCTCTCACACACGTGCGGACAGATCCTCTACTCCCAGAAACGCAGACGCGAATGCCGTCCACAACTTGCACTATTCAAGGCAAGAACGATTCGTCCTGATAATAGATCAAGGAGAATTGGTACAATGTCTCCCCACAGGGCTTCCGAGACGGCAATCCTCTCTGTAAGGAATCGTGCAGCACCCAGTCTCTACAGAATTGGACCCAAAGAAGTGAGAGTCTTACCGTTGGTACACACAAATTGATGTTGTAGGTTGTTGCCGAACTGACCACATACTATCCTTGCTACCACATCGTCGTACCCAGTAACTTGACTAATAGGACAGGCCTACATGGCGACAGGGCACACTTGTCACGGCTTGTGCGCGGGGAATTTGAAAATGTGCGCGAAATGGAGCAATATGGGATCGGCGTAGTATTTCCCTTTTCTTTGTCTCATTGTTACTAATTTGTTTGTTATTCTATGATATTTATGGTTAATTAAAAAGTATTATGTTTAAGGTTGAACCCACTGAGGTCGAAAAGTACTATGTATATCTCTAAAACCGACGCTCTAACCCCGGTAGGACTAATTAACAAGTGTTTGGGTTGTTCAGCTTACACGGGGTAGTTAGATGAATAAATAAAAACTAAGGTCGTGTCAGACTCATGTAAACTGAACGATTTAAACCCATGTTGATTGTCTATCTTGCTATTATATTAGGGGAGCATGTGGCGCAGTAGTTGGAGGCGCCACTGTGCCATGCACGTGGAATCTATTCCTGCGCCCATGGCCCACCAAGCCTTCCATCCCTCCGGGGTCGGCAAATTGGTACCAGACTTGTCTGGGAGGATAGCAGCACTGGCTCGATTGCATCGGCAGGCCACCGCGAGTCATTGTAAAGGCCAATATGCATTCAATCACCTCCAACGATACTTAATGAAGTCCAATGCATGGCGCATCCCTCAGGGATTGATCAACACCGAGAGCTTTTTTTTTAGCTATTATATTAAGCTTTAATTTCGAAGTTTTTCTGGAACATTGAAAGATTTCAACGATCATACTGCACCGGAGGAACGTTTTTACGGATAGCATTCATTTTTATTAAGGATGTCTAGTTCTGGTCGCCAAACCCCATCAAGGCGAGCATCGTCAAGGCAAAGCAATGCTGCGGTCTCATCTCAGTCTCAGTGTGAGTTATTGAATAGTAAGCTGTTCTAGATAAACGAATAAATGTAATGAAAGTTATTCTTTAGCAGGGAGCATCGGAATGAGTTCACCCGATCTCCGCTCTCTTCCGCCAAGCGAAGCGCCGTTAGCCACTGACGCCACGTCACCAGTCGCATCTGTGCGTAGTGGTATGTGATTAGATCACTAAAGCGTTTCTGGCACTGTGAGTCATGTGCGACTCATACAAGATCGCAGTTAATTTGGCCTTTGAGTTTTGAACAAATGTATGTTGGCTCATGACAGTTATTCGATATGAAAATCGTTAGGATCCAGATTCAATTTTTAAACGAATTTTAAATGAAACCGACGATTAAGTGGAATTATA
>MQTX01000074.1:948205-1050468 GCA_009735665.1 Angiostrongylus cantonensis
GATAGGTAAACGTCTCTTCCAGTCTGGTAAATGAAGTCCTCAAATTATAAAACATGCCTGATGCTCTATGGATAAAGCTCTCTTCATTGATCAATCTCTTAGCGATATGCCATGTATTAGACTTCATTAAAGCACCGTTTGAGGTGATTATATACATGTTTAGCTCATGCAATGATGACTTGTGGCAGCCTATAGGTGCATCAAAATGATTGCTATTTTCATTCCAGACAACTTCGGTATCGATTTGCCGAGCCCAAAGTGATGGAAAGTTTGTTTAGCGCGGGCCTCATGGTCGAGCCAACGACCACGTACGTATTACAACGTACCTCTAGCTACTGCGCTACACATTTCCTCAAATACTCGTACTATCGAAAAATTACCATCGTTTGTAAAAAATTACCAGCATCATGACGGATTTCCTGAGGCTATTCCTCATTTCACATATTTTCTGCCAAAGTCGGAGCCGAAGTGGTTATTACAGTGGGCTTCTGAAGCATTGAACTCGAATAAGCGCCTAAAGTGCCTTAATCCGCGTAAAGAATCGCCGATTCCTGGTAATACGTATCTGGGATAACCACCAGTAGGTTAAGTAGACAAGCCGTCCCAATTATTCTCTCAATGTCAATGAATAGTTGTTTGATATGCTTGTTTCTGCTCGTGATGAAATGAATCAACGAATCGGCTCTAGCACGAGGACTTTGTGTGACCCATGCGTACCCGAAAACCCTGGTCATACACAGGTGTCAGCTTGTAATGGGCTTCCAACTTTCCTGATTCCGTGTCAGTGATATCTTGGTTTTTAAACTCACAACGTTTTTTTCTGTTTTTTTTTCTTGGAGACAAAGTTGGAACAACGATGCAACTGAGCAAACGGATTTCGTCCACCAATGTGCTACTCCAATGTTTCATTGTGTTTGTGAATGTCAAGATTGCGATAGAAACAGACAATTTAAATTTCTTTTAAATTATATGAAAATTTGAACTTCGCTTCCAGTCTTTTGGAAAATTCAAACCTAAACAAAGTTGAAAGAAAGGAAACATTTCGCTATACTCTTTAAGCAGTAGGTCAACAGAATACCTTCTGCAACTGAGCTAGGTCCTTAACTTCTCAAGGTCACTCACTAGTCATGGAGAAAAACGTAGAGCCGATAAAAATTAGGCGTCGGCTACACAAACCTAGGACGTACAGAAACGCCAATATGCTAGAGGAGAAAAATTCTTTTGCTTCATATATTTGCCACAAAAGCACTAGGATAACACTCCCGACGTTACATTTAGCTACTTCATCGCTTCGATATGGCTCGGAATTGGGATTGTCATCGCAAGGATCAACAGCGTTGTCATCTCGCCGTGGACATGCGCGTGCTGATCTCGGTACAGCTCCAATCCATCATAGGTATAATATTTCTTTGCTTAATAGGTGTAAACTTTTTCAGATAACTGACTTCTTTTAGAATATCATGGTTTAGCAGTTCACTGATATGTAATTTATGGAGCTTTTAGGACTGTTCGAATCGAAGGTTTGGAAGATGATCTTGCCGATGACAACACACAACCTCGAATGTATATCTGGGGAACGAGAATCTGTGTGGTGGATGTGCAAAGGTAGATATTTTCTGAAACCAGTGTGTCCAGTTTTCTCAGGAGATATCGTATGTTTGTTGTTCAGAGCTTTTCGAGGGTTTATCACAGAATTCAAGGTGTCTTCACTGGATGAAGATGAAAATATGCTGATGCTACCATCAACCGTATACATCCTATTTTTTCTTCTTCCTCCAGATTACTTGAATACCAGTATTTCCTTTTAGCGTCAAGCCGTGGATACTTCCGTTCCCTACTACATGGAGCGCTTGTTCGAGATTGATCAGACCGATTGTCCATATCTCAATCTGAACCTGGCTCACGTTAAGGCATATTCAGAGCCGTTGTACAGAAAGATCATTGCGTACCCTGCGGTTAGTCAAAGCTATCTATAAAACTTATCTGTTGCCTTCAGAGCCACAATTACTCAATTCTCAACAGCAGTTATTACTTGCGATATTTCACTTTCCATAACCTCATAGGGTCCAATAGAATGGGTTGGTTATTGCACTGTTCAGTGCCATGAGCGCTACTCGAATTATTACGGCTCTTGCTAACGTGATAGAGCTGAACCAGTACAGTAGAAATCGACGTCAACTTTTAATAACATCAGTAAACCGAAATATTGATTATCGTCTCAGGGTTAGAAGAGAATGCTTCAAAATTATCTTCATCTGTTGGATTAGGGCACATGTAGTGCGGCGGTTAGAGAGTTCTCAGTGCAGGTGATCATTGGTTCGTTCCTGCTTCAAGGCAGACCAGGCCATCCATTCTTCTATGTTTGGGAAATCCAAGGATTCTGGGCTTGTCTAGGAACACAAATACACTTATTTGTTACATCGTTAGATCTCTGGAAATCATTCTGTGAACCAACTATGCACTCCACTTTTGCGATGCTTAAGAGTTGGATACGTGGTATAGATTTCTAGACCACATTTCTGAGAAATGGTTTAGTGTTGAAAGCTCTGTTCATCATCATTCCCATTGCATTGGTCCTATATTCGTTTTGCAGGATGTCATTCCGTATATGGATATGACGGTAAACGAGATCTACCAAGACAAGTATAACCGTTCACTTGCCACACCTATTGAACTACGTCCTTTTAACGCCGACAAAACAAGGAATATGCGTAGTCTTAATCCGTGTGGTAAGTTAACTGGAAACGATTGTTTCTGGAAGAGAAGCCATAGGTTCTTTTATTTTAAGTTTTTTTTTCTACCTAGATATCGATCAACTGATTACGATCACGGGAATGGTGACACGTACTTCATCACTTATCCCTGAAATGCGACTGGGATTTTTTCAGTGTTCTGTTTGTAAGTTTTCAGTGGAGAGTGAAGTTGATCGAGGAAGGTCAGTTTTGATTACGTGTCGCTAGGAATTATTTCTTTGAGCTACCACTGTGATGCATTGGTATCCATGGTATTGATGAGGTAATTGTTACTTTTTAAGGATCGAGGAACCCACTACCTGTAGCAACTGCTCAAATACTATGTGCTTTCAACTAATTCATAACCGATCAATATTTCTAGATAAGCAAATAATTAAGCTCCAAGAGTCTCCGGGCAAGTCGTTTTGAATTTTGAAAAGTAGGCAAAATAACAAGTGATATGCATGATACATGCGACTGTATATGACCTTTGTGAAGCCTTTTCTTCTGCGAAATTACCATTATCCCCGTTCAGATGACATGCCATCAGGTCAAACACCTCATTCTGTTACCGTCTATGCTCACGGCCACCTGGTTGAATCTGTACAGCCAGGAGACCGCGTCACTCTTACTGGAATCTTCCGTGTTCAAGCAACGAAGGTAGCGTTCTTTTTTCTGATTCTCAGATCAGTTTGAATTCAATGGCAGTGTCATAACCAGCTACGTTTGTTTTGAGAGCTTTACGATTGACGTCAGACTATGGTTAACGTTTCAGGTCAATCCCCGTCAAAGGAACTTGATGGCTGTCTATCGCACGAACGTTGACGCATTACACTTCAGGAAGACTGATTCTTCTCGACTGCATCAAGATAATGGGTAAATTCCTGAGAATTTGTGAATACTCAAGTTGCATTTTGGGAGTGCTTGCCCTTGTTCAATTCTGCTTGCTTGTGGGACAGATATCTGTTTCAAAGTGATGTTTATTGGGGAACTTGTTCTTACAATGCTGTCTTTACAGTGAGTCTTTAACTGACGAACGCATCGAGCAAATTCGTAATTTGTCCAAGCGTGCTGATATCATGGATGCACTTAGTCATGCAATCGGTAAGATAATCTTACCTCAAAGTATCGGATGTTTATACGGTTACCAACAAACTAATTAAGAGTGTACTCCGTTCTAATCAATGTGTATTATGCATGCCAGGTTTATTGTACTCGCGGGTTCATATCTTTCAAAAATGAATGTATCATTTTTTTTTTGTAGCTCCATCGATTTATGAACATAACGATGTAAAGAAAGGAGTTCTCTGTCTGTTATTCGGTGGCACCAAAAAGGAGGACGAAACTGCTAATAAAGCTAAACTGAGAAGTGAGGTAAGAGTAGGAAAAATTTTTGCAAGGTACGTTTCAATTTCAAAAAAGTTCTAAAGAACAGATGTAATTCCTATGTAGACTTGTAATTTTTAATTCATTCAGATTAACATCCTTCTTTGTGGTGATCCTGGTACGTCGAAGTCACAACTACTTCAATATGTCTATCGACTACTTCCGAGAAGTCAATACACAAGCGGAAAGGTACGTTAAATTGTTGTCACTCACAATAGCACTCATAACACATTTTATTTAGGGTTCATCTGCTGTTGGTTTGACAGCTTCAGTATCCCGTGACGGTGAAACTCGACAACTCGTTCTCCAAACTGGCGCCATAGTATTGGCTGACAACGGAGTCTGTTGTATTGACGAATTTGATAAGATGAATGAATCTGCGAGAAGCGTTCTTCACGAGGTTGTTGTCTCTGTGATTTGCATATGTTTTATTCGTTATTCACTACAACTGTTCAGGTTATGGAGCAACAAACTTTATCGATTGCCAAAGCAGGTATCATTTGCCAACTGAACGCTCGTACATCGATCCTTGCTGCAGCCAATCCAGTTGATTCGAAATGGAACCGCGACAAGACAATCGTAGAAAACATCCAGCTACCTCATACCCTACTTTCGAGGTGAGTTCCTAGAAATAGTAAATTTGTGCAAAGATAATTGCTTGTTCTAAATGCCAGTGCAAGGCATCTTACAATTACAACAAACACGATAAATTTAACGATGGAGAGCAGTTTAAACTGAACGTCTTTTTTTTTTGTTATTTTTAATTACTTTTCGTTCTGGTTTAAATTCATACTAAAGCATTTTAGCGTGTTTTTCTGAAATAAAAGCCATTACGACTTTCATATCTTCTCAAAAGATTCACAACATATTCTTCTACATTGACATGGCTTTGTGTTTGTTTTTTAAGATGACAAAAGTTTTAGTTGGCTTATTTTTCTTCGAAGACCCCTCAAAATTTCAATGCCTCTAATATTGTTTTCTAGAATTTTTGAATGAATTTTAAGTGACTTGACCATTAATAAAACGTGACTGAGAATTGCTCATGACTGACGATTTCATGGTCTTCATTTAGGTTTGATCTAATCTTTTTGTTGGTTGACCCACAGGACGAAGGTTACGACAGACGCTTAGCAAATCACTTGGTGTCTCTTTACTACAAGGATAGTGCCGAAGATAAGGCAGAACAGCTTGACATGGCATTGCTGAGAGACTATATCGGTAATTGTATATTAAGATCCAATTAAAATGTGGTTAATGAAGTTATATGGTCTACATCTGATCATTTTCAGCGTACGCCAAGGCTAATATTCATCCGAAGTTAACAGATGATTCAGCACAATTTATAATCGACAAGTATCTTTTCATGAGGAAGGTTGGTTTTCTTCCTCTACATAGAACATTCATAACTGTAGTCTTTTTTTCAGGCTGGTGCTCAGCATGGCCAGATTTCGGCGTATCCTCGTCAGCTGGAATCACTAATCCGTCTATCCGAAGCACATGCCAAGATTCGTCTTTCAGAAACTGTTCACATAGATGATGTGGAAAATGCTTACAAGTAGGGTATTTTACTTTCCGGATTTTTAAAGAATTTTTTGCATTATCCGTCCTCATATCTACTGTCATGAACGCAACTATTCTTACATTCGATGCGTTCCATCGTATCCACCTACCACTGAGTTTTTCGAAGTTTTGCGCGTGGGTTCAGCTGCTCGTTGAGGAATTTCTTCGTTTTTTTCCATGAATATCGCTGAGTGCTCTTTGAGTCGACCTTCTCTGCACACATGGGAGAGTCGTGCTAAGGAGCTCCACGTTGACTGGATGGAGTTAACCGATTCCAGGCAAGCCTAGTATCAACTTCCCGACCCGGTACGGACGGGAAGCTTGTTGTGCACGGAGCACGGTCGAGCTAACGCCACGCATGTGATGAACGGCGTCGTTTCCACGGTGCTGCCCCTACTCTTTTGGCAATATTATAAACAGTGTATTATTTCTGTTTAGTCTATATCGTGAAGCATTGAAACAATCGGCAGTGGATCCAGTAACTGGTAAAGTAGATGTGAACATATTGGCAGCTGGTATGAGTGCCACTAGCAGGAAGATGGTGCAACAGGTTAGTACTCGGTGATCTTATTGGTAGTCAACCACATTTGTCTTATAATTTTTGGAGCCAGTTATCTATAGGTTGCTGATGCCATTGCCGGACATCTGGACAGTACCAGGGGTGTGAATATCTCGGCAAAAAATCTCTTCATGACCTTGAGACAAACGGATAAGGTATAACACCTGTTGACATTTGCAAATATTTTAATACAGTTGAACGATTAAGATGCTGAATCGTGACATCTTCGACGAAGCCTTGAACGAGCTTGCTAAGAAGGAAGTCATCATAAGGACTGGTGAGAGAATTCGATATCTTCCAGTGAAGAACTGACCATATGTCCAAGAAGATCAATGTTGATCGATTTCTTCTTTTTGTTTGCTTCACATACATTATTTCACCACAATATTTCGTTGCGCTCATTATTTGACATTTTTGCTTCTTTGGAGTATAATTTAAGCCTAATTATCCCAAATTTTCACTTCCACTCAGTACTTTCCATTGAGGAACTAACCATATCTCTGAAAAAATCAATATTGCTGTATTTCTTCTTTTTGCTTGTTTCGCATACAATGTTTGAGACAACACTTCTTCGTGGGGCTCATTATTTAGCATTTCTACCTCTTTAGAGTGTAATTTGACTCTGAAGATTCCAACTTTTCATCTTTTCACCTTGTCATTTCGTATTACTACAGAATGAAAATTCCACTTCAAGTTTCACAACAGACTACAAGGTTAGGTAACCAATACCTGTTTTACTTTTGTAACTTGTACTCCATCTGGTGTTTCGAATTGGCCCCACTGGAGTCTAGATTGGTCTTTCTCGGGTCTGCGATGAGAATTGCGAAACGGGTTTCGGATTAATCAAGAGAGACCAAATTTTCATGCAGGTCCTAAAAAGAGTTCTAACAGGGCTAACCGATTCGCTCACTGCTTCTATTCAATTTTTATTTACCAGACAAACCAAATACACTGTTGTCGGTTTTTCAACAGCTTTTGAGTGTGTAGCTGTCATCCTCCAATCACGAATAGGAACTTCGAAAATCTTTTCTCACCTGCCTGAAATAGGGTGTTTACATTACCCTCATAGTACTGCCACAAGAATTCTAACCTTACATTCTAATTATTATCCAGGATTGTTAAAGTAGAAAGAATTGCAGAGTTTAAACGGTGAGCGAGGTTTAGCATTCTCGTAATCTTCAATACATTCTCGGTGCTGTTACTGTGTATGTTGCACATTTTTCCTGCGCAGCCCAGATCTATCATTCATCATGGACATTCCATTTGGAGTTATCTGTTTCACATGCCTGAAAGGACCATTTGGAAGAATTCTTTTCTCATAGACAACGGCTTCTTCAAATTCATCTGATCGACGGGTTTTCGTTAGTGGCATGGAAATTGACGACTATGCCCCTAGATAATACTTGGTTCTTTGGGCACAAAGTTATTATTGAAGCGATGATTTAGCCAACAACGATAGACTTTCATCGTCACGTTTTTGCACTTGAATTCTCGTTTTCCTCCCGTCTTTCTGGAAAGAGACAGAGAAACTTCCTAGATTAGATATCGTACCACTGACCCCGCTCTATGGCTGATGATGGATCGTCATTTATTGAGGAGAGATTGGATTTCACAAATATTCCATGCCCATTATGGGGATGAGAAGTGGCCACGTCTTGCGTCCTCTGTTATTACTTCAGTGAGTCTCTTAACAGTAACTCCCACGTCCGACTTTCTATTAACCTCGGCATTGATGGAATAATTCTTTTTACTTCTGTTCAGCAAACACGAGGTGTTATTTTATTTCTTTATTTACGTACAAGCTGACGTTTCGGCGGATTTCGCCTTCTTCAGAGCCTGGAAAGGTCACGTTGACTGCAATCTACATGGCCAAACACCTCCATAACCAAACAGAGAAAATGCTAAACCAAAATTTCAATCACATTGAACACAGAGTCTTTGCACACTCACCGCTTTCTATGAGCCTTCCACTTAATATGTCATGTGGAGACCAACCGCGCAGTGTTCACATGGAAACGTAATGTGCCCGTCCCATCAAAATAGCAGTCTTATATACTGCCCAATATCACGTGTGATAATGAGGCATTCCTCCCTGCGGTTCATTTTCGGATTCATTTTTCTCTTAACAGTGATACGATCCATCGTTCTGAAGAAAGTGTAGTTGTAACGATCTCTTTCCTTAACGTCCACATCTTAATGTAGTTGATTTCCATGGAATTTATAAGGATGATCTTCTCTGTTGAACAGGTCCACATTTGTTTTGAGACTATCGACGTTGAAGTCAACACATACGTGTGGTGCATAGTAGGTGCAGCTTGTTTGTACTGTATTTTTATGTGGTGGTTTATTTTGCGGTGGCGTTGTTGTTAAATAAATCTGTTTGGGAAAATACGGGATTTTTCTAACGAGGGAGATATTGAGACGTCAATTGCTGTAGGGGCTGACGAAAAGAGGACAAATTGGTCCGACGCAGACATACGGAGTGAATCTTCATCAATGTGCTTGTACACAGTGAGTGTTTACGGATATGACAGACTCTCAGCTCCGCTCGCTCACGGCGTTGTTCAATCCCTGAGGGATGCGTCATGCATTCGACTTCATTAAGCATCGTTTGGAGATGAATGAAGGCATATCTGACCTCTACAATGCCTCGCGGTGGCCTGCCGATGTATCGAGCCGGTGCTGCTATACTGCCAGATAAGTCTGGTAGCAATTTGTCTAGTTCGGGAGGATGGAATGTTTGGTGGGCCATAGGCGCTGAGATCGATTCGACGTGTGTGTTGCAGGACCCTTCCGAGCACTGCGCCACACAAGCCCTATAAGAATACAAGTTAAGTGAATATATCCAAGTATACTAAACATGTTTTGCAAAACCGGATAGGAAACTATGATAGTATCGTGATTGGACGATGGGCGAGATCTTTCCCATGTCATATAGAAGTTGCAAAGGCATGGAAAGATGTATAGAAGGACATACATAGAGCATATACGTGTGTAAACAATAAACAATCCCAAAAAGGAAGGTCTACAAGAAAAATGCGAATTATACAACGCAAGAGAGGGGTCGTGCTCATCGTTGAGTGCAGAATGGACCACATGTGTTGAATTCAACGCATTTCGTATGCTGCAAAAACAGTCTCACAAATACACCTCATTTAGGGAGGCACTATCACAAATAGTGTGCAAACTTCCTTAATTCAATTTCTTTCAAGTTGACGTGGGGCAGACGTAGGCGACAGTCGTTGTAGATTATTGTCAATCTGTATTTTTGTGTAATAATTCCTTTTGGTATCCTATTCGATGAAGAGACAGAGACATAAGTTATCGGTAATTCCGATCATCTTTTGGCTAAAATATAGCGCAGTGCTTAGAGGCGCCTTACAAAACACGTGATCCTTTGGTTCGTTCTCGCCCCCTAAGCTCATTAAACATTCCTTCCCTCCGGATTCGGCAAATTGGTACCGTACTTTTCTGGGAGGATAGCAGCAAAGCCTCGATACTTCCGCAGGTTACCGCACATCATTGTTTAGGCCCAATGTGCATTCAGTCACCTTTAGCAATGCTTGATGAAGTCGAGTGAATGGCGCATCCCTCAGGGATTGATCAACGCCAAACGCTTTATACTCTATCTAGTTAACATTCTCCACTGTCATGGACAGCTGGTAATCGCTTCTTGTCTATCAATTTCTTGTCGTCCTGGTTTATTTTGTAAGTTTGCATAACCTGCTTTTGAATGGATGCTAGCGTATCCGCCCGTACTTGCCATCGAAGAAGGTCCATCCGGTGCATCCAGCAGAATTTCTGGGCGAACACGTAGTCGTTTTCGTTATGCGTTTAATCAATTATCTAACTTCCAATATGAAATGAAGTGACTCGAAATCTGAAACTGATATCAGATAGGTTATAGTAGCCTCAGCCAGTGACCATCTTGTGATATGCACTGAAATGTCATGGAGAAATGCGAATTTTTCCAATATAGTGCATTTGGTTATCTACGTTACATTTAGAAATTAGCAGGCATTTGGCTTTGTTAATTCGAATACTTTTTCATTTTTAGCTGAAAGAAAGGCGAAACGAAGGGTCTGCACGGTGTGGTGCCCAACACGTTAGCTCCCGAAGAGGGTAATAGCAGGTTCGATCCCCACCGCTGATACCTGTGGGTCCAGAGTCTTGCAAATATCTCATCATCGTTGTAGTTGTATCACACATATTACCATGCCGTGAAAAATTGTAATAGGCAGTAAATGAAAAGTTGATACAATGATTCATTTTCCGAATTTTAGTGTTGTCAGAAGCAGCTTTAATCCTTAACAGTTTGCATGTCCGGAACGACAAAAGTGGACTGCACAGATTTGGCTGCTTTCATGAATAGACTTGGAGCAATGAGGAAAGTAAGCGACGGTATCTTAGTAGCCTGTCTTTTCTTTTACTTCGATGTTCTTTTTTTTTTGCTTTGCATAAGAGACTTAACTTGAATGTTTATTCGTTATTAGCTTATTTCTATAAGAGACTTCATAATTTCCAGAGAAAGATGGGAAGAGCATGAATATGTTGTTGAAGGGGTGTAGCTCTTTATTAAACGAGGTGTTAAGGAAGTTTTAGTTGAAAGTCATTGACTTATACTCATTCGTCATCGCTTTTTCCGTTCAGGCGGATGATTCTGTAATACTCGAGTTGAATGATGCGCTACCAACGGAGTCGTTCCATCCAGTTGACAATCGTGCAAAATGTGAACAACTAGGGCGGAAGGTGCGTTCGTTTCGAAATCTCGTAGTTATTTCAGTTTAGGCAAACGATTAGACTTGCTTTCATTTTATTTTATGACAACTCTATTGTGTTACGTTGTTGCTGAAGTCTTGTCGGTTTTATTTGGTTCTATGTCTTCAGATAAACTTTTGTTCTTTTCTTTCGTAATACAACGTTCAAACGTAGCGCGTAACAATATTTCAAAATCGTCTATCCTTTAGCCTCGATATGACTAACCGACGTCCATTCTTTCTTTGATAAGCTTACACGAGGTTGATAAACAATCTTTATTTGGCTAACGTTTTGACGTCTTCGTCTTCACCAAAGCTGATGATCGAATCGATGGTCCGCAGTTGTTCGCCTTCTCGATGTGGTGTCTTCATCACCGTATCGAATCGGATCTTCTTCTGTGGAGCATCTATCGAGTCTCAGCCGTCGACGCTCTTTTGTAGAGAACGCGGGTTGTCTATAGCAATGATTGTCCGAAAAAACAAGTTGTTATCACTGGAAAATCACTATTATCATCAAGCAGAGTTCTGTGTAGCTGTTGGAGTCATTTCTCCTTGTAATCCTGGAGATAACAGAGCATAGGCGTTCCTACGTGGATCGCGGGAGAGCGTTGGCGCAGAGATTGAACCAACGCCTTTACGTGTTACTCGGCTTGCAAACCCTTTCAACAGTTTACCGCTTCATCGTGGCTAGGAGGTGTTCTTGGGTGTTGTGCTGCAATATACAGCGGGAGGATTAATCTCGCTGACAGGATCTCCCAAGCTGAGTTGTCTGGCGTTTCCGGAAGGAAGTCCAGCTAAGAGTAAATCAATACCAGGATCCACCACAGTCCTGGTATCAAAGTAATCGCATGGTTGCAAACCTCCTAATCCACAAAGACGGCGACAGTCTGTGGTGGTGACGACCTGGGGCAGACTTTGGCCAGACAAACTTCGGGACTCCAAGGAACCACAATGGCTAATTAAGCAAAACTCTGAAAAAAAAATGAGGATTGTGCTGAGGCCCGGCAACCAGTGAGGACTGGTCATCTAAGTATCGAACTAAGAAAGTGTTAACAAACACTATAGTATTTCCATAAATTGGCAACGGTATCTACAACCATCTCCGTATAGCAAACACAAAACTGTATGGGCTACTACAACGGCAGAAAGATCGAGTTTACGTGAGTTAAACACAGTATACCTGACTTGTAAGTCGTGTGGTCGAAAATATAGATCATGTTACTAGACTACTTTATGGCTACCCAAAAAAAACTTTAAAAAAAAGAGCAAAAGAAATGCAATAATTGAGATTTGAAAAAATACCCCAATAAATACGCACAATATACGCACATAGATGCACAAGAGGAAAACCTTGAAGAGGGCGAAATCAGTCGCAACGTTAATGAAGGCGTTACCAATGTCGTGTCAGATCGTTATGAACTGACTGGCTCACTGATCAGTGATGTATTTAATTGAAAGTCTTTCATTGCACTTGATAAATGAATATTTGTTATTTCAAGCTTGTCGAGCAACAAAAGGAGAGGTTAGCTCTGATAGAAAGGTGCTTGACCGAAAATGAACGACGAAGGCAAACGATACCGGAAGGCACTGTAGAATCTAGGATTGTCCGTAATATGGTGATATTTCATGTCTATTATAACTACATATGTGTGTTACATTCTCCATTTATTACTTATATCGTTTTATGAGAATTATCCAAGTCGGCACTTTTAATGTTCGACGACCCACCCACTGTCTTTTTCCCTTTGACAATTTGTTAAGGAATAAGCTCCGCAGGAAATGATTGTACTGAGGATCTATCTTCTAATTTTTACTTCCTATCGTTTTTACCTTTGTTTTTTTTTGTGAAGACAGTAGGTAGTGAACTATAACGCTTTGGTCTTACGTCGTTGTTCCTGTGCATTACTCGTACTTGTTTTCTTGGCACATAAATATCTACCGTTCTTAAGGTTCGCCAAATTCGTGCTGAATTCGAAGTTGAGGAAGTCATTGGTGCACGAACGCGCAAAGCCGTAAATGAGCGTTGTGGGAAGATTTTCTAGGCTTTTTTTTAGGAATCTGATTGCTAAAAAGACAGAGTCTCAATGTTTAATGCTCAAACTCTCGAATGGAGTTTCAGTTTTTATATATTGTTTAACTGTCACTTTTGTATGTGCTGTTACAAGTTTGAGATATTGTTGATAAATTCTTTTTATTTCGCCAAGGTTCAATAACGTTAATAAATAGAGCAGTTGAAATAAAAGTGTGGGTACAGGTGAACATTGCTTACTTGAGTACTTGAATGGCCGGTCTTCACTGGTAATATGAACTCCAGCACAATTCGTTTCTTTCTCGCAAAATCGTCATCGATGGTGGTGGTCTGCTTCGAACATGGTGTGCAAATGCTTGGCGTTAACCACGAACGCGTCACCCCATTATTTGGGTGGTCTTCCAAAGGGACACGGGCATGCTGTTGTGGTCCACTCCAGTTCTTTTCGTCCGTCATTTGTGCTAATTATGTAACCAGCCCATTTGTGTTTCGTTATCGATCTATGTTCTCCACAATCCCGAAGGTGAGATAGGTTTCGAAGGTTTCGAGGATCTGAGCGACTAATTACGTCGAGACGTTGTAAGTGCCGACTAGATCTCAGAAGACATTGTTCATGCGCTCGTGAATACTTAACTTGAAAATATCAATTCCAAAAATTGTCGAATAGAGACATAGGTACGATGTGAGGCCTGAGCTTAAATATTAGCGAAATCAATAATGGATTGTTTTATCACCAATGACACAAAACATGGATGACTCATTTTAAAGAGGATTTCTAAGGGAATCAAATTTTTCATCTAATTGCTACGTTGCTGATTGGGCAAGATTTTCCCTCAATTTCTAAAAAATCCGAGCTAAAATCTTCTTAGGTCGTTACTGCAGAGAATGCTAAATCGCTGGGAGGACTTCCGAGAAGAATGTGAAGTACTTGGTTTGGGTGGATCTTTTAGCGAGTAACCCGGCTCGCATCAGCAGCATCGCCTTCTTCAGAGCCTGGAAGGGTACACTAATACGTAACTTACTAGGTCAAACACTTCAACTGCACAAACAGAAAGAAGAAACTTTGAACGACAATTGCAAGATCTACGGCTTCTCGAAAAAACCCACCGCTTTTTTCACCTGTCCTCCACCGAGGAAGAACAGCAGCTCAGAGTTCCATATGGCTGACGACTGCATGGATGATTGTATGGAAGTAAACGTATGCTGCTTAACAACCTCGTGATTGCTGAGAGAGAAAACGACGAATTCATAATCCAGTGCAGAGGTCAATAGATAGTCGATCCTGGGTAAGGCTTCAGTCCTTGGAACAGCTATTGATGATGTTTACAGATTATCTAGTTAGATCTCGATAGGGCGCGTGTGGCGCAGTGGTTGGAGGCGCCACTGCGGCGCGCATGTGAAATGCGCCTTAGATCTCGATAACACGTTAAGACTTGAGTCTGACAGAGGAAATCGACATCTGCAAACTAAATTAGACCAAATATTTGAAATCACAATGCTGGCTTTTTATTTACTACCTATTACAAATTTCATGGCAGGGTCGTGTGGTGCAGTGGTCGGAGAGGCCCTGCGACATATACGTATTACCGATCCCCGCTCCCATAGCCCACCAAATCTTCTATCTCTCCGGGGTTGGTAAGTTGGCACAAGACTTGTCTGGCAGGATAGCAGCACTGGCTCGATACATCAGTATACCACGGCGAGTGCAAAGGCCAGATATGCATTCAATTACCTCAAACGATGCTTAATGAAGTTGAATGCATGGCGCATCCCTCAAGGATTGATCAACGCTGAGAGCTTTTTATTCTTACCATGGCAGGGTATTACGTTTTATACAACTGCTATGATACTGAGACATTTGCAAAACTTCGGACAGCAGGTGTATGGGGTGAGGAACGAACGCTCTGTTTCCCTTTCCGGGGGCTAACGCGTTCGCCACCACACCATGTGGGTCCTTCATTTCGCCTGTCTGTCAGCTATTTCTATGGATCAGTGCCATCAGCAATCACCTGACAACGGAATTGATCTGGACAGCGCAAATCGGCAACGAGTCCAGTTAAGCTGAAGCTGTAGTCGAAATTGCCAAATTTGTTAACCTTTTCAATCGCGTTAACGGATGATCGCTGATGACACTAATTGATAGAACTAGCTGAGAGACATGCGGAACGAAGGACCCGCATGGTGTGGTGTGAACGCGTTAGCCCCCGGAAAGAGTAATAGTGCGTTCGTTCCCCACCGCAGACACCTGCCGAGTTTTGCAAATATGTCATCATCATTATGGTTGCATTTGAGTTTGGCTAAATAGTAATTTCACGATTAGAAGTCATTGAGATGGAAACCGATAACAAAACGTTTCAAACGGTTATTGGAGGATCTTGCTGTTGTACTCGTAGTGCTTATAGATTAAAGCGTTTCAAGACGACTAAACAGTTCAATGATTGAGAGTTCTCAGATGACCTTCACGTTTAGGAATAATTGTGCGAGATTTGTAGGATCATGGACAGATAGATTGACTTTTACAACTAAAGAAGCTGCCCACTAACTATTATGAGTAAGATGACATAGCGAAAGAAGAGTTTTCATGGATAGTCTATCTTATTCCTTTAGAGTAGGAGCTTCTAAACAGCGCCAGTATGAAGACAGTATTGACAACACCGGTGAAAATTGGTGTTCTTCCTAAGAAGGAATACTTCATAGTCATTGTTTGATAAGCCAACCAATATCAGCTATAGCAGAATGGTTACAACAGCAATCTGTAAACGTAGTTAACAAAAAGGGAGGGAATTTGTAAACCTCAGTATAAACTTGGTGTCACTCTATGCGACAGTAGTAAATTCACTTAAAACCTATTCAACTACACCTAGTTTCTGTGTGGTGGCCACTTCACGGCGGCGCCCTACTTCTCCTCGAGTGCGGAAAAATCCGTTCCAAAAAGTTCTTTGTAATTTCATGAGTGTAGAGTATGGATTTTGATTTAGCAAGTTGTCCACTGAATATCAAGGGAAAGCATGTAAATTTGTTGCGGCAATATGAACAAAAATGTTATGAATTGGCATCAATGCATTCGATCAACTGTCTTAACTTATGTTTGCATTGATTCAATGCCTATAGTCATGTATAGGGTGGAATGATGACGAAGACTGCTTATCATACAGCGCGATCACGAGAGAAACTAAAGCCCCTAATATCCAAAAAGAGATGCTTAATTTGACTACGTCGCAAACCGTTACAGTATACTTGGTTTAGCAGTGTAGTGTTCCACATTATTGCTACATCTGATCGTTCCACGACCGAAACTGCTTCTGTGGAAAAAGGACGAGCAGCTTCTGAAGACAATTACTACGTCTATTTTATACAAGTTTTGTTTCGGGAATCAGAAAAAAAGCATTGATTTTTCTTTATCATCTAGAAAGATCAGTGAAGAAGAAAGTGTTTATCTGCCTTAACTTTCATGGGCGAATGTGTTTAAATGAATTCAAGCGAAGAGGAATGCTGGAAAGCCGAGTATCCCTGCTTAACTTGCTGTCGATCACAGCCACAGCTGCTTATGAAAAGTGAAAGACATCGTAATGTGCAGAAAACTGATTAAGATGACATTTTATTCTGAGGTCAAGCATCAAAAAGGATAAAGCTCTCGGCGTTCACCAATCCCTGAGGGATTCCATTCGACTTCATTAAGTATCGTTGGAGGTGATTGAATGCATATCATGGCACAGTGGCGCCTCCAACCACTACGCCACACGCCTCCTAGGTCAAGCATTGGACAACAATAGCAAAACACGCTACTAATGGTCCAGCAAACATCGCGCGAGCTGGTACCTAGAAAAATGAAGAGCTCTTCGGTGACATGGATGTCAGGATAGATGTTCTCAAGCAATGAAAACCTATCAAATTTCATCGTTACTCAAATACAGCGAGCCGATATATTCTTTGAGTAGTTCTTTACCACTTACGCCTTTGAATTAAACCGTTTCCGAGTGATTTTGAACCAAATCGCTCTTGGTACTTCTTTTAGTTCTTATACACTTCTCTCCAGCTCATCCTAAGTACTGGTAGCCCGAAATTGGTTGGGGTCTCAGAGACTTAGGTTGATCAGACCTGTCCTTGACAAGTCGGCAATGAATTGTCACTTTCTTAACCTGAAAAAATGTTTATTAGAAAGTCGTACGTGAAAATACTTTTGTTAACACTGTAGTAAACTGGCTTTCATTTAACCTCGCCGTGAATAATCAGTAAACTTTTTAGGATTGTTCAGTTTACATGAGGTTGCCACACAACTATTCGACTAACGTTCCTTCGCCTTCCTCAGAACCGGTGGTCCGAGTCAATTGTCCACACTTGTTCGTCTCCTCGATGTGGCGTCTTGACGAACTGTACCAACTTCTTCTATGAAAGAGCGTGGCCGGGAGAGTATGCCTTATTCAGGAGATGCTCCTCTGAGGAAGATCCGACTCGATGCAAAGATGAAGACACCACATCGATAAGACGAACGACAGTGGACCATCAACTCGGATCATCGGCTCTCATAAAGACGAATACGCCGAAACGTTAACTGAATGAAGCTGTTTATTAACGCCGTATAAGTTTATTAATGAAAGAACACATGTTGATTACTCATGACGAGGTTACAGGGTAGCCGATTTTAAAATAGTATTATTACGCGTTGTGCTAGCTATTCTAGCAGTAGGATGGATATCTTATTTATAATAGCACTACTTTACCTCTGCACTCCTTTAACAAGATGTCTGAATTTTTGGTTCCGTGAAATTCGACCTACTGGTAGCCTTAGCACTAGCTATCCATTCTTGTACTATTGCTAGCGTGCTATTACATGCTATATGTTAATGTGACCTATCATATAAGCACTCGCAACATTGCTACTGTCTTCCAATTTGTGACGTGTGTATTTAGGTATTTCTTACACCCACGTACTCCATATAATAACATTGATTTACATCGCCACATTACCAGTTAACGAACTCGCTATGACAGGTGACACAGGTGATACCAGAAGCGTTGAACAACAAAAGTATGAATGGGATATGTGCCAATAACAATACATTAGTGTTTAATTTTTATTCCCTACCTCCTATTTCTCCATGGAACGTTAAGTTGAACCACAATGATGCTGAGATGTGAGCAAAACTAGGAACCCTGGGCGAACTTTAAAAACGCAATTATCCTTTCCGAAGGCTCACTAAACCATCAAGTCCTTTGATTTTTTTCTCTGAACCAATTCCGATAATAAAGCAAACAATAACTGGAAATGTGGCGATCCCCTCAGGGGTCGGCAAATTGGTACCAGACTTGTCTGGGAGGATAGCAGCACTAGCTCGATACATCGGCCGGCCACCGCGAGTCATTGTAAAGGCCAGATATGCATTCAATCACCTCCAACGGTACTTAATGAAGTACAATGCATGGTGCATCCCTCAGGGATTGATCAACGCCGAGAGCTTTATCCTAGGAAACTAGGAACCCTGGGCGAACTTTAAAAACGCAATTATCCTTTCCGAAGGCTCACTAAACCATCAAGTCCTTTGATTTTTTTCTCTGAACCAATTCCGATAATAAAGCAAACAATAACTGGAAATGTGGCGATGTGCTCAGGTTAAATTGAGACGTCTAGAATAAAGTGGTGCTCAGAATAAGTGTTGGAACAATAGAGAGCAGTTCAGTTCCAATCTCGTACACATAGGAGTTCGAGTACATTAACGAGAAAGCACTTGATCATTTGACAGCTCAACTAGCGACATTGCTCCGCACTTTGCTTACTGTGAATGGGCTGCTATCGTAATTGTGCGATGCTGGGGGATCGAGCAAGGTAAAACTGGTGTGCGGGCGCTACTGTGGAAACCACTGAGGTTTATTCGAATAGGTGAAAAAAGAGAGATTTAAACATCCGACCAGAACACATTCACTGATATGAGCTACGCGAAATATACGATATATGCGAATTGCGATATATGCGAAGGGTATATGCGAAATGCAACCACAATGTTGCTGAGATATTTGCAAAACTCTGGACTCCAGGTGTCTATGGTGGGGAACGCGCTACCCTCCTTTCCGGGTAGTAACGCGTTCACCACTACACCGTGCGGGTCCTTCGTTTCAGCTATCTCTCAACATGTTTTTGAATTGTTGAGCTTACCCGAGGCCGATAAATAGATTTATTCGGCTAACGTTTCGACTCCTTCGTTTCCATCAGAGCTGGTGATCGAATCGACTCTGCACAGTTGTTCGTTATTTCGATGTGGCGTCCTCGTTGTCGTACTGAGACGGTACATTCTTCAGTGAACACCGCACAAATGAGCCATGCACACTCGACAGTATCCTTTTTTGTCTTACTGCCTCCAAATCCACATTCTTCGCCAGCAATTTCTTAATGGTACGGGTCAGCAGTTATGTCTATCTAGGTCGGGAAATCAACATGATGAACCACTTAGCTCCAGAGCTGAGCAGATGGAAACGAGCGGCTTGGGGAGCTTTCAAGAGCATCGAGAATGTAGTGAAGAGAACAAAGAACACCCGACTCAGTGCCCACCTTTTCGACTCAACGGTTCTTCCTGCCTTAACGTATGCGTCAGAAACCTCGTTGCTACGTAAGCAGGATGAAAGATCATTCAGCGAACGTGCTGTCGAAATGACGATGCTAGGAGTATCCCGTTTCACACAAGTAGGGGATGGAATCCGAAGCTCCGACCTACGTCAACGATCGAAAATCAAAGATGCCGTTCTATACGCCAAACAGTCGAAGATATGGCGGGCCGGACACGTAATGCTTATGAATGACAACCGATGGACAGGAGCTGTTAGTGACTGGATTTCTCGGGATGTCAAACGTAGTGCAGGAATCACCGACCGAGAATCACCATCGCCCCAATGGTCAGAGTTCTTCAAGAGGAGCCTAGAAGAAAGATATGATGCTCGACGGGTCCCTAGAACGAACAGAGCCCAATGAGGTACTCTTGCGCGCGACAGGGAAAAATGGAGGATTTACTGGCGCCCGCTAGAGTCACTCGACGATCAACGGGACTACAGGTGATACAGGTGATACGGGTCAGCTGGAGAATTGCAATAATTTGCAAAAAAATGTTTTTTACGTATAACCGAGTAGTCGAAAAGTTATGGAATTCTTAGCTATGCCTCAATATTTTTATGGTATGGCCTAACCAGTGCTAAATGATTTCGGAAGACGTTCGTCTCCTTCCAGCTTGTCCATATCCCCAGTGGATGAAGTGGAGCTAATTATACGAGAAGTAGAAAATGCACTGCGTAGTTCTAACAAGAAAAATTTGAAAAAATAATGAAATGCTCTCGATCGGGAGTATTCACAAAAACTAGAGATCCGAGAATAGGACCACTGATAAATGGTTTTATATTGATGTTGGTTGGTTTTCGATGAAAAAAAAAACTCATGTAGGCACATTACTCATTTCATTGAGTGGGATTTATTCTGTTTTCCGTTGCTTCCACTGGAATTTTAACCAAGGTCGGTTCTTCAGGGTCCTATTCTGATGATGCCAAGCCAAATACAGATGGCGCCGTGCGGCTTCGTGCAGGTGGTTGAACTGTTCAGAAACTCAGAGCTTTCTTCCTAAAGACTATGAACTGATCATACACGAATGAAATTGGAACTGAAGTGTTTTCCATCACTCCCTAATCACTCTGCCTTGTTTTGCTCAAGAAATATTCGTATCGTTAGTCAAAGTAATAAGTGTTAGATAAATGAACCGATTCATGGCAAGCGAACATAGAAAGATGATGCTATGAAGCAAAACCGAGGGATTGCGCAAGATGGCAAGGGTTTTTACAATAAAATCGGTTTAAGAGCACCCCACTTACCTGTTCTGTAAGGTGTCTACGTGATAAAAGATTGTGTATATTATCTTATGGTTATCCTAGGGATTTTTTGCTCAGTTTCTAGGGTTGGAGTAGAGTTGGAATTATTGGAAATGCTATACCAATATGATGATGAGATATTTGCAGAACTTGGACCAACAGGCCAGATAGGACCATGATTGCCCTTTCCGCGGGCTCACGTGTTACACTTGGCACAGCTGGGCCATTGTTTTAGGATAGGTGAGGGTCAATGGCGTGTTACCGAACCCATCGCTGTGTAATATGGATGTAGTAATAGTTTTTTGACACCAGAGAATTTCTTGCGCGTGATCTGTAATATTACCTGTAATCAGATTAACCACTGATCATCTCAAGCAACCACCACAATCGAAATGCTCACTCTTTATAGCCGCTGATCAGGGCTCAACTCGCTGCGCTCTCTTGAAGGACGACGGGATTTCTCAACACGAAGTTTCTCATCTTATTTTCTTTTTACTAGGACGAATTGACTTTTAGTGTTTTCTTTGATTAAGATAATGAAGTCATTCTATTGGGATGAGAAAGGCATAGGTATTGATGGAAAATTGCCATCAAATGTTCGTTTAGCAGACGACGTCATCATCTTCTCAGGAAGCACCGTCAAAGCAGAAAACGATAATCATCGGAAGACACCTAGCTCATGAAAAACCCATGGTGAGAAGGCGAACAAACTGAACTGGATGGCTCACTGATTACAGAGACCACCTCGTGCATATACCTAGGGTGATTGGCGAACAACGAAAACAACATAAAGAAAGTATTAAGCAGAAGAAAGAGAGCAGGTTGGGCCGCGTTCGGACCTTTCAAGGAAGCCACTAGCCAACTGAACGGACCGAAAATCTGCGCTCATTTTTCGATTCAACGGTCCTCCCAGCGTTCTGTTATGATGCAGGGACAGCTACTCACAGAGCGCCTCAACGATGTTTTCCGAAATATGACCGGAACTCTCAATATCTAGCCAGAATACGAAGCTCTGATCTAAGAAATGTGTCACAACTTCGGGATACTGGAGAGTATACCTCGATGGTGAAACACATGAGCCAATCACAAAATGAGAAAAACAGGACAACAGATGGACGAAAAAAACTGGATTCCGCGAGAATGTAGGAATCCCTATGGGCAGCCATCTACATGTAAGACGGATGTGTTCGTAACCGAAGTTAATCGGCTGCATTCGCTCAATGCTCGAATAAAACCACCACCATGTCGTAGACGACGATTGAGAGGGAAAGAAACGACTGGCAATCTGCTGTGGTCCGTACAACTCGCGAAGACGGACCGCTCAAGTATTCAAGTTTAGTTGTTGAGAACCTACATCGCAATAAATGAACAATTGCGTCCCCAATATCTATACGACAGCTCTAAGTTCGTGATTTGAGTTGAAATTTGTTCGGTAGTTCCTCCATAACATGCGCAATGAGGTGAATTCCGTACCAAACACATAAATGAAAGATTTCTAGCACGACTTTATTATAAACGCTCGATTTTAGCATTAAATTCTTTTTATTTTACATGACCCGTCTTCACGTCTACTGTGCGGATCTCACCACTTCTCACACTCGATTCGTTCCCTCGCATCCATTATCCACGAAGTTTTTACGTGTGGCTTCGATTATTGCTTGAGAATTTTCATTTCATCTTAAATTCCGTAGAATGCTGGCCGAGCAATTCATCCTGGAGTCCTGAGATAGGCGGACTGGAGCGCTCTTGACTGAATGACAGAGAGTGATTTTTCCATGGACAAGTCTGGTACGAATTTTCCTACCCTGGAGGAATGAGAGGCTTGCTTGGCCCGGAGCGGAATCGAAATAGCACCAAGATCGTGATAACGGGCATCAGTACCATTGTGCTATCCGACCCTTTAGCATTCAAATACCTCTATAATCTCGTAATCTCATGTATGCAATACACAGTGTCCTCTATCTGAACACAAAACAGAGTCGGTTCCGCGACTTGTATTTTAACTATCGACACAAATAGTTGGCAATGAATGTCAATATTGTTTTTTCAGACCTTATTCTGAGAATCATTGGTGCTACTGCTATGCTTTCTTCACAGAAAAATTGTTTAAATTCTGCTCGAATTTAGCCTCTTCACTGTTTGTTTAGACAGCTTAGTCAATTTTTATTTTTACCGGAAGCGTAAAATGGGTGGGTGTGGCACAGTGGTTGGAGGCGCCACCGCGACACACGTGGAATCGATCCCAGCGCCCATGGTTCACCAAGCTTTGCATTCCTCCGGGGTCAGCAAATTGGTAGCAAACTTGTCTGGGAGGATGGCAGCACTGGCTCGATCAACGGTGGGCCACCGCGAGTCATTGTAAAGGCCACATATGCAATGAATCACCTCCAACGATACTTAATGAAGTCGAATGCATGGCGCATCCGGCAAAGGTTGATTAACACCGAGAGTTTTAGCCTTTTTCTATACCGGAAGCGTTGAACAGTAATAATGATACCAATAATAATAACAATAATAGTAACAACAACAATTATGACATTAATAATAACAACGAGAATAGTGCCTGGTCGGGGTCATGACGCCTCCATTAATAGGGTTTAGTCATTACTCTCTTAACTTTTCGCGGTTATCGCTGGGATTTCACGCTCTAGCCACTAGGATCGCTGATGGGCAAGGAATCTGTCGACGATTGAGCATCTACACGATCTTTACTTTAAAAAAAAATTAAAGCTCTCGGCGTTGATCAATCCCTGAGGGATGCGCCATGCATTAGACTTCATTAAGCATCGTTGGAGGTGATTGAATGCATATCTGGCCTTTACAATGACTTGCAGTGGCCGGCCGATGTATCGAGCCAGTGCTGCTATCCTCCCAGACAAGTCTGGTACCAATTTGTCGACCCCGGAGGGATGGAAGGCTTGGTGGGCCATGGGCGCATTTCACGTGCGCGCCGCAGTGGCGCCTCCAACCACTGCGCCACACGCGCCCTTTTTTTCGATCTTTACTACTTGACTATAATTTGCATTGTGTGTGAGTGAACCGAGAGTGAGAACCAAATGAAATAAGGACTAGAATGGATGAAAAGGCAAGGAATATTGACAGAACGATTAATGGAAGATTGGACACAGGAACAGTTAAAAATACGAAAAATGATAGCAAAGACGGATAGATTCTGTCTATGTTGCTGTCTTTTATCTGCTTATAAATGGGAAACTTATGATAATTACGCAATCGAATAACTACTTAATTCTTCAATTCAAAGCAAAACTATGTAGCTAGTAAAGTGCCTCAGAACAGACTATATATCCTCAGGATACTTCGGAGCTCAGTTAATACTTCATCACAAGCAGAGCTCAACGGTGGGCCACCGCGAGTCATTGTAAAGGCCACATATGCAATGAATCACCTCCAACGATACTTAATGAAGTCGAATGCATGGCGCATCCGGCAAAGGTTGATTAACACCGAGAGTTTTAGCCTTTTTCTATACCGGAAGCGTTGAACAGTAATAATGATACCAATAATAATAACAATAATAGTAACAACAACAATTATGACATTAATAATAACAACGAGAATAGTGCCTGGTCGGGGTCATGACGCCTCCATTAATAGGGTTTAGTCATTACTCTCTTAACTTTTCGCGGTTATCGCTGGGATTTCACGCTCTAGCCACTAGGATCGCTGATGGGCAAGGAATCTGTCGACGATTGAGCATCTACACGATCTTTACTTTAAAAAAAAATTAAAGCTCTCGGCGTTGATCAATCCCTGAGGGATGCGCCATGCATTAGACTTCATTAAGCATCGTTGGAGGTGATTGAATGCATATCTGGCCTTTACAATGACTCGCGGTGGCCCACCGTTGATCGAGCCAGTGCTGCTATCCTCCCAGACAAGTCTGGTACCAATTTGTCGACCCCGGAGGGATGGAAGGCTTGGTGGGCCATGGGCGCATTTCACGTGCGCGCCGCAGTGGCGCCTCCAACCACTGCGCCACACGCGCCCTTTTTTTCGATCTTTACTACTTGACTATAATTTGCATTGTGTGTGAGTGAACCGAGAGTGAGAACCAAATGAAATAAGGACTAGAATGGATGAAAAGGCAAGGAATATTGACAGAACGATTAATGGAAGATTGGACACAGGAACAGTTAAAAATACGAAAAATGATAGCAAAGACGGATAGATTCTGTCTATGTTGCTGTCTTTTATCTGCTTATAAATGGGAAACTTATGATAATTACGCAATCGAATAACTACTTAATTCTTCAATTCAAAGCAAAACTATGTAGCTAGTAAAGTGCCTCAGAACAGACTATATATCCTCAGGATACTTCGGAGCTCAGTTAATACTTCATCACAAGCAGAGCTAGACTAAACCTTGACAACCTCTCACAATGAGGGCGCCCACTGGCACTGAGCCATACCGCTCAGTTGTGGTTGGCACTCTTTGATATATGTCATTACCAAAACGAATCCAATTCTCTACAGTGTTTTTTTTTTTGGCCAGTAAAACTACTTCGGTCAGTGGTTTCAATACCAAAACGCTGATAGGTTTTGGATTTGGGGTAATCCACTTCGGAGAGAACTCGATGATTTACAACTACTTACAGTTTTCAAACTGTCATTTAACCTCGGTAGTGAAATAATCAATGTTATAAATTGTTGAGATTACGAAGATGTCGAAACGTTAGCCGAATAAAAGTTGTTTATCAACCTCGTATGGACTCAACAGTTTAAAACATGTTTATTACTGTCAGGTTGTTAGCACTTACAAAAGGCGGGACCGCGCAGTACCAACAAGAACAATTTGAAATGGAAGTGTGATAACTCAAGAACAAAACGCGTTTTCGAACGGCAATATTAATAGGCACTAGTGATTTTAGAATAGGACCATTGGAAATCGCCATTTCGTTTGCTACGGAAACTTACCACTCGTCGATATGCTTCGCTGGTATCAATAAATAAAAATATTTGTCTTGGAGGGTGCGTGTGGCGCAGTGGTTTTAGGCGTCACTACGACACACACGTGGAATCGATCCCAGCGCCCATGGTTCACCAAACCTTCTATCCCTCAGGGGTCGGCAAATTGGTACCAGACTTGTCTAGGAGAATAGCAGCACTGGCTCGATACATCGGTAAGTCACCGCGAATCATTGTAAAGGCCAGATATGCATTCAATCACCTCCAACGATACTTAATGAAGTCGAATGAATGGCGCATCCCGCAGAGATTGATCAACGCTGAGAGCTATTTATTCTTACCATGGCAGGGTATTACGTGCTTTATCCTAAAGCGTTACGAGCTTTATCCTTTATCCTTTTATTGTCTTGATTAGGTCTCCAAAACTTATTTTTTCACCCACTCAGCTAAACCTCGGTGGTCTTCCACAATTCAGTATCTCAACCTCAATATAGCCCTCGCTCGGAACCTCATCGTCCCGCAATGACGATGGCAAGGAAGGCTGCCGAACAATCCAGCGCTTCCTCGTTAAGGTATTCGGACTTCTTTTATATGAATGAGAGTGGAATTGAATTGCTCTTCATTGTCTTCACACACATCCAGACTACCACCTCGGTCCCGATGTCTCAATTTAATCTATGCATCTCAACACATCTCCAGCTATCACTTTTTGTATTACTGTTGTTGTTTTTCAACCAGTGTGAAGCGAATACAAATTCGTTGAGCCGTGCAAAACCACACAAAGACCAAGCACAGGCCACAACCATGCTTATGTTTTCGTCTATTTCTTTTCAGAGACCTCCGATCATGTGGTTCTTTTGACGTGAGCATTCTACTAAGTTCAATAAGCTTCTCTTCCATGACCGTCACCATTGCAAAATGAGCTTCATTACACCAGCAGACGAAGAGTGATGTAGCCTAGGAGATTAGCGACAAAGATTGCCCTTGTACTCCTGTAGTGGTCATGTAAAGCTCGAAGTTTATCCACCTCCTTAAGGAGGAGTTAAAGACCAGTGTTTAGGTGAATTTTTGAAGTTCAAATTGTGGTTTGAGTCTTTATAAATTTTACTGAAGTCAGCATATCTTTCTGTTTCATTAATTCAGCTGACAGATTCCTTTAGCCCATTACCTGCAGCTCCCATAGCAAAGCTGGTCCTCTATTTGTCTATTTGCTTATTTGTTTCACACAACCTGTCATCATTAAGGCACGTGTAGCGCAGTGGTCGGAAAACGAAGTAGAATATCGCATATTCGAGGAAGGAAGACTGGCCCTTGGTGGAGGACATCATTTAGTGAGGGCGCTAATACTGGATGCGCGGATGCATCGTAAAGGATTCGTAATTTTGTGGTTTCCTTATGTGGAGTTACCACAGTGCACAGCGTAGGTAGTGAATAATTACACCTTGTTGGCTTATCGATTCATCGACTTCCTCAATAATGTTCTCGTTTAGTTGCTGTATTATGACTTCGTTATATTTCTCTAGAAGGGGACGATTTTTCGTTAGTGTGGCGATTGTCGCCTGTAGTTGCCGAAATGCCATGCATTTGTTCTCAGGGAGTGTGGTTGAATTGTTCTTCCACGGAAGTCTCACAAAATAACCATCCCCACTATTCTCCATCGTTTTCGCAAACGGTTTCCATATTTCCGCACTTTGCTGCTCTTATTCCTTTATTTTCGATCCAGTAAATTCGTGAATTCCTGACGATTCCAATGTGCAAAAGTCCTCCCATGATTGTTGTTCATAAGGTTGAGGATTGGGTACCGTAGTCTCTGTGACAAGGAGTGTACTTTCTTGTGATTTAATGTACCGCTTGTGGTTGGCTCCTACTACGACCCAGTTTAGAGGGAATTAACCTTAATCCCGATGGTAACGTTTTGTTCAGTCCTAGGTTACCATCAAGTAGAGAAAATACATCCGAGCATCCTAGCAGGATTTTTGGGTGTACGCTGTTACAGTCAGGATTGATCGACAGTTCAATATTGTTACAACGGAGGAACTTCTTATCCTTTTGCCTGAGACGTATACGTTTTAGCGGTTTGGTGATGGTCTCGATCCTAGTTACTGTGATTTTATGTTGTGTTCCATAGACATCTCACAATTTTACTGCGGTAATTCCACAGTTCTTTTTCACTTCGCTAAGAGCTCCGAATGTGTTGATGGATAATTCTACAGAATCAATATTTCTTAAATGAAGACGTTCAGCCAGTTCGTTGGTGATGAATGAACGATCGGATCCTGTATCGAGCAATAAACGTACTGGTTCGCTTGTCTGAGTGAATGGGTTGAAGATCCGCGCTTGTCCTGCCAGTACTTGGGCATTCGTTGTATCTTCTTTCATCGCGTGGAATATGACCGTCTGATAGTTCTGGTGTGATTCTACCATATTGATTTTCGATGGCGTAGTCTTTTTGCCTTTTGTGGTGGTGATAGGCCGCTTTTGTTTGTTCTTGCTGCTTACAAATAGACGTGTGATGTCCACGTTTATCGCACACTCGGCAGCACCCGCTCTTGCAAGCTGATGTTTGGTGAAACTTTGATCCACAGTTAAAGCAAAGGTTCCTATCTTTCATAATCTGCACTTTTTCTTCATTCGTTCTCACTCTTTTGCAGTCAACTGGGAGATGTCCCATCGCCTCACAGTAGAAACATGGTTAGATTCTGGTTGTAGTCATGTGGGTTTGAGGCATAAAAGGCTGTAGGGGTCTATTTATAATCCTATAATTTTAATTTTCTTGCTGGACAGTACGCTATGAGAAATCCATAACGCTGGAAACACACATAGTGCTACCACTAAACCTCTGATACTACGTAAAAGGACGACTAACGTCCACAGTGTTTATCCGAAAATATGGCCAAGAACACAGAACGACTGTCACAACCAAACCACTGTTGATTAGGAATCTAGTTAAACAAATGATTAGGAATCTAGTCACACTAAAAACCAAACAATCCAAACTATACTAATTCTCATCCCCTAATTCGACCTCACCCCAGATCTATGCTGTCTCTCCGAGGTTCTGCAAAATGATACTATACATGTTTAACAAAAGCTGCTCACAAGTCCTGAAAAAATATCTAGAAGAGCTAATCCACTGATCCCAAGGGGCTTGAATATGAGCTCGAACAATGGTCACCAACATTCACAAGAAAGACAAGAATCCTCGAGCTGCACCCAAACCCTTACCGCGAAGCTCGGAGACACTCTCAGATGATGCTGCGATGAAGCCAGTAGAATGCAATAGGTGCTGGAGCCTTCGCAATATGTACTGTCGCGTTACCTACAGAAAGAAACCTCTCATTAGAAAAGTAAAGTGGATGGCATACTTGATTCTTTCTGCATGTCGCAACTGCGTGAAGACACTTCAACGTGCATGTAAATGTGGCAGAAAACCTTCGTCATCTATGAAATTTTACTTGGTCTTTGAATATTCAACATCTTAACATCTTACCAGTACAACAAAATGTTTGACCGTGCACAACAACTATTCTTAAGGAAAGCATAAATACTTATCTTGACTTTGGGCCTTTTTTTAGTTAACGCACATAAAACTCTATGTTATTACAGCAAAAATACCCGTAATGAGAAAAAACCATACAAAAACAAGAAATTTCGCTTCTTATTTCCTAGTTCTCCCATGCCAATTGTTTACAACTTATTTACCCAGGCAAAAGGGTGACATAGACAAACACTAGCTCATGCTCTCGAATTCAAATCGGGCATTGTCACCACAGCCGGAGCCATCAAACGAGATTGTAGACGCTCCAGTTCATGTCGTTGCTCCTAAAAATTAAGCGGGCCTCAGAACGACCTTCAAATTTAAATCATATATGAATTCAATGATAAACAATACAAGCATAAACCTTACCCTCAAACTTTGGATCTTTGCATTGCAGATACAAACTTCGTTCTCCTGTACAGCAACTAGTGCAGCAGCAGTTTTCATTTTTATGAGCTAAAAAACTATTGAACTCAACTCTGACAGACTACAAAGTGAACGTGAACATCTCACCTCAGCTACAAGCTTGTTTTCCAATGTCAACGATTGCGCTACAAGTTCCCGCTAAAAAAAGTAAAATCAAAAGAAATGAGTACGGTGGTGACCAGTAATGAGTAAAAAATGGTCATGCCATCACTAACGGAAATCTACTGATCTAATACAACAGCAAATCGATCAGCACCAGGTTTTCTGTCAAGTAATAAAGGCTACATTATGAACGATGACTAACCAATTCAGGGTCAATGTCTAAATTTAATTCAATTTCCTTCTGACGAGCAAGCTCCGCATTGTAGAAAGCTCTCCATGATGTGCCGGTATCCTCTTCTTTCACCTGAAATGTGCAAAACCTCCAAGAAGCTACGCCAAGTCTCTCAACAATAATCTTGGAAATGTTGTATGCGTCAAATTCGTAACCTGACGATGACTATAAAACAGAGAAAGAAACTTATATCCTCTTATGCATTCTATTTTAGAAGTACTTTAGAAGTGTAGAAGTACTTTTTACCTTTTTTGCAGGAGGATCCTTGTCATCCGTCTCCTCCGATTTCACCAACGGCGTTGCTTCCTCATTCCCCTCACTGCTCGTCCGTTCTCTCTTTACAGGAGCCGAATGGGTGGGCGCTTCCGTGTTTGAGCGATTGCGACTTGGTGCCGCCGCATCAGTCTGCTCGTCATTCTGCTTCTTTTTGGTGACGGTAGGCTAAAATTGATAGGTCAACCAAATATCCAAGACTATACTAACAAAAAGGTGCACTTAAGCCATATATGATTCAGCAGAAATTTGACATTCCAAAACATTCAAATATTGACACTTTACTAAAATAATATTGATTTAAGTACTATTCATGTCTTTCTTCCAAAATACTGATTTTATGTATGCACACACGCACAATACATTAATGACAACATACAACCAACATACGTTTTCCAAAAATTGCTTGACCCAAAGTTCAATACCATTCCTTAGAATGCAAAATGTTATAAAAATGGGAGTGTTGCATTTTCAATAACCGCTCGTTCGACCGATCACATTAACTATATCCGTCCGCAGAAACCGTCCTCATTAAGGTCCGCCCATTTCAACCTTAAGACATAAAATTTATGGAAACCATCTTCGCTGAAGACCAGCTAATCCTACTGATTTTACCTGTTCATCAGCTCTACAGCTGGTGAGCATTTCATTGTATTGTATTTACTTAGTTGGATACTTAGATGACCCGTCTTCAATGGGTGCGCGGCCCACAGCATAATTTCCGCTTTTTCGGAGCTCTGCTGGTCTAGACATTTGGTTCCCCGGAGTCCCGAGGTCAGCTTGGCCGATGTCTGCCTCAGGTCATCATCACCGCAGGCAGTCGCCGCCCTTATGGATCAGAGGAAGATTTGCCACCATGCGACTAGTTTCACACCAGTATGGTGGTGGGTCCTGGTACTAGTCTATTATTAGCCCAGTTTCCTGGTGGAAACGCCAGCCTCCTTCTCAGCTTGGGAGACCCTGTCGGGTGACGAATCCCCTGCTGCACATTGTAACCCCACACCCAGGAACACCTCCCACCCACAATGAGACGGTCAACTGTTCGGATAAGTACTGTTTTTATTTTATTTAATGTATATTATGTTGTTACATCATATTGTTCTTTTGGAAATCATATTACTACATCATATGCTCTATATATGTTTATTTATGTTCACCTCATCCCTATGCTCAAAATGAAGAGTATCTTTGCTCTTCCTTCACTTTACTCTATTAAAAAATAAGAAAAAAAGCCAAAATTAGTTTATTGGTTTACTTAACTTACGGCATTGTCATAGAAGATTATTTACCACCCAGTTGCAAAAATTACACAGAAATTGTTAAAACCTACGAAACCAAGCGTCTAAAGATGATGCCTTCACTCTTAATATGTTAGACGCAAGAAATCGAGTGAAATCGTTAAAAACTAAGATACACAGAAAAGCCGGTCATTCTGCTTAGTCTGCAAGAAGACACAAAACAGTTAAAATAAACAAAGAAACTCACTGACAACTCAGTCTTAACTTGTGGGACTGATTGTTGTGGAACGCTGGTAGCTGGTGGTGCAGTCTGTCGAACAGACGGAGGTGTTGCTCTTGGAGATCGTTCAACATGTGTTCGCTCTCTTGGGATAGACGGAGGACGGGCATGATTCTGTTGCTGCTGTGACACCTGTGGCGACTGGAGTACACGACCTGGTATCAAATGCGGTGCATGATTGTCATGATGTGAACCGGATGTGGACGGTGGTGGTACGGAGGTGAAAACTGGTGGAGGTGCAGGTACTGGTAGATTAACAGTGTGCAGCGGTAGTGGAAGACCTGTGTAATATGAACCATAGTAAGAACTGTATGCTTAGCTTAAATGTCAAAGATTATCGTCCTAAATTAATTTAAATTGAAAATAGCACTCACATTCTTTTGTTATTACAACATACGAAAGCACTTCAAAAGAACTGAGCACAACTTCAAAAAGCAAGAGATGGACAAAGCTGTTAGAATTAGCTTGCAAAAGCTGATGGATAATAAGAGTTAAGCAAAAACGAAAACGATTACAAAAACCTGTAGCTGGTAATAAACGTCAAGACAACTATGAACAGAAATTCATGATTTCACTTGCCAAATCAATTAGTAAAAAAATGTCTTTTAAGAATATAACAAATTCACTACCCGGTGTTGGCGGTGGCGCTGAATATTGAAGTGGAGAAAAGTGTGGGTTAACAAGTGGTGATGGAGGTATTGTCCTGAAATAAATTGAATAAGTAACTAGGCAGATATAGACTTAAGACACGGCAAAGGCTGACATTTGACAAATGATAGAAAATAATCCAAATAACCGAGAAACTACTTACGATACGTTTACAATTGGAGGTATTAGTGGAGGCGGCAAACCTTGGGTCACACGAGGAGATACGGTTGGAGGAGGATGTGGCGGTGGAGGAAAGCTGGAATTAAATTTACTGCAAGATTTTAACGCAGAAAACATGTCATAAGGACAAAAGAAAACGGTACAACGTACGAAGTGTTGATCGGACCACTGACAGTGGAATTAATACGTGGAGGAATTGGATATGGTATGCTTGGCGGCGGCTGGAATTGATTGTATGGTGGGAATGGGGGTGGCGGTGCTGGAAAACAAGGACGAGAAGAATCTATAGAATTTCAGGAAAAACGCTTGTCACAATTACAAACGGCGGCATAATTCTTCAGTCTACTTCTACATATGGACTAAATCAAAGCATTACGGACGTAATTCACTGTTTTCTTGAAGAGCAAACACGAGATTGTTATTACAACATTTATTGGTACATTTCGTAATAGTTCTCAGGATCGACTTCCTACTAACCTCGGCATTGAAATATAAATGCGTTGTTTTCTTATTCAGCAATAGCAAGGTTGTCAAACAGCATACATTTACTTCCATAGAAAAACACAACACAATTCAACAGTAGCTGACGTTTCGGCAGAATCGCGTTCTTCAAAGCCTAGAAAGGTATACTGACATACGATTTATTAGGCCAAACACTTCAATAACACTTACAAAAAGACGAACAACTCCATGGCAATTGCATGATCAACAGCTTCTCGAAACACTCACCGCTTCTTTCGTGACTTCCAATGAGGATGGTTAGAACAGCTGATTATAGTAGCATATAGTTAATGACTGCGCCACCACACAGAAATTGATGCGAATTTACGGGGCCAGGTCGCGTATGACCTCTGGGCATTCCTTCCTGTTATTCATTGTTGGATTTTTGGCATTTATGTCATGCCAAGCTGTTGATCATGCAATCGCCAAGGAGTTTTTCTTTCTGTAAGTGCTATTGAAGTGTTTGGCCTAATAAATTGTATATCAGTATACCCTTCCAGGTTCTGAAGTAGGCGATACTGCCGAAACGTCAGATACTGCTGTATTGTGTTGTATTGTTCTATGGAAGTAAATGTATGCTGTTTAACAACCTCACGATTACTGAACAAGAAAACATTAATTTATTCACAACAGGTGACTCCACTAGATGCACAAAGAATACAAACAAAATATCAGCGCGTTAAGCACTTACAGCGTTCTGCATAAATTCTAAAAAGCCAAAAATAAACCGCAAGGAATGTTTTCCCACCCGCAGACCGCATAGGACTTTGTGCGGCCGTGTCTACCAAAGAAATGGGAGACGTACAAAAACAAAACGGTGAGCATTTAAAAGCTGCTTATTGCGAATGGAAATGACAATTTATGTCTTAGGTTTTACCTGATGAGATTATGATAGTGTTCGGATGCGTAGATTGCGTATGAGTTTCATCCTTACAGGCTTTGAAGAAGGCGAAACCGCCGAAACGTCAGCTATTGTAAATAGATAAATGCTCCAATAACAACTTCGTGTTTGTTCACCAAAAAAAAGAGTGAATTATTGACCAATCATGCGGCCTTGAGATTTGAGAGACATGACAGCTATAATTCAAGGAATCCGCTTACCATTCATAGGACCAACAGCAAATCCAGGAGGGGCAAATGGAGGTGGAAAGGGAAACGGAGGCGGCGTCATAAATATGGGTGGAGGTGGGACTACCGTGGGTTGCTGTTGCTGTGGTTGTTGCTGTTGTTGTTGTTGTTGTTGTTGTTGTTGTTGCTGTTGCACCTGAAGACAGAAATTAATGAAAGAAAACAGAAAAAATTGAAAGCCAACATGTCACAAAAGGAAAAAGCCGAATTGCTACATAGAAATAGTGTATGATTGATGATGGACGTAAATAACACATGACTGATTACACAATTGTAAATATTTACTTGCAACTGAATTCTTTCTTGCTCAGCAGCTAATCGCTCTTGTTCAGCGAGCCGCACCTCATAATCCCGCCACTCTTTGGGCTTTTCCCACTGCGAAACCTAAACTGAATGATTTCATAATGCATTCAAACTTCTCCTCTAAAACTTCGCGGAGATTTTCGTTGTTACTTGAAGTAGAACCTTAGCAACTATGGCACAATGACAACAATAAATGTCTTTCGAAACCACATGTTACCTTCTTTCACAATCTTGCTACTGTTCAAAGGTGAGAACGAAAAGTAAATACTACAACGCAATAATAACGATATGCGTGTGTGAATAAAGATGAAACAAATTTGGCCCTTTATATTCCTCGTATATCCATCGATCGACTGATAGGAATTGCTGCTAACTTGGAAGAATCTTAGACGCCTAAAGGCTCCAATTTGCAGGTGCTCGAAACTCTACGGTGAAAATGTGGGAACGCATTAACATGGTTATCTGGGAATTCCAAAGTAAATCATGTTTGACCAGAATTCAGAATGCCGATGAGGACAAACGATCCTCACACTACAGTGCAATGAGCAAAGAAGCTTGACCACCTCCATAGGTAGTATCATCTGTTCCTCCGTTAAACGCTGTGTGACTCTAGTAGGTGCAAAGTAGGACGCATGGAAGATGTAGAATAACTAATTGAAACAGAGAAGTTCAACGACCTGCGCAAAGCATGCAGATAAAAAAACATAACAATATGACCACAATGATACTGAGATATTAGCAAAACCTGAGGGGTGCACTCAACAATCACCAGCCAACGAGAATCATCAGTGGGAGATAAATCGATATCGAACTCAGTTAAATTGAAACTACAATCAAAATCACAACGTTTACCTTTCTTTACCACTTAGTTATAATTCACATAATGTTTCGATTGCAGTTTCAGCTTAACTGAGGTGAATGCCGATTTATTTCCTCCAGATCGTTTCTGTTGATGGATGACTGGTGAGAGCACCGTTAGGGCAAAAACTGGCTGAAAGGAAGGTAAAACAAGAGCCTCTGTGGTGCAGTGAATAAAACGTGAGTCTCGGATAGAGTAATCCCAGTCCGAATATTAAATGCAGTTCCGAGTTATGCTCATATCTCAGCATAATTGTGATTGTATTTCACGTAATACCCTGTCATGAGAAAAAAAGAAAACAACGGGCATTAAATAAAAGTTAAACATAACAGTATATCTACCACTGGCATTGGTAATCACCCTCAACAGGATCGATCTGTGGAGGATAAATCGGCATTGAACCTAGTTAAGTCGAGGCTGTAGTCGAAATCACAATTTTAACTTTTTATTTACCATCTACTACAACTTTTCACGGCATGGTATTATGTAAAATACCACCATAATAATACACAGATATTCGCGAGTGTCTGCGGTGGAGAACGAACTCACCATTACCCTTTGCCGGGTGTAACGCGTTTACCACCACACCATGCGGGTCCATAACACTATACTTCGTAGGGATGTAAACACATACACAGATAAATATGTACACGAAAAGAAACACAATAACATCAAAGTGTCGCCGCTATAACTCATATTGCCGACAGTGTGTTTACATGAATGACCAGGTGTCCGAGCTATTTTGTTCTACTCAATCTAAGTAAACTACGTAATAAAACAGCAAGACAGACCTCCGTATCGCGATTGTAGAAGTACTTCCGACCAGATGAGCTAATCTGCTCTGACCAAGGACCGAACTCTTTAATTTCTTTCTGTAAAGTGATGATCGGAGTGTATTTGACAATAAAAGCATCTCATCAAAAAATTTAAATTCTCTTCAGCCCACCATAACTGCTTCTAAAACACTTCAAGCGACATTAATCGTTATAAAAACGAACGAATAGTTCTTAACGCAAGGATACACTCCAGAAAGACAGAAGCTGAAACAGCAGACATTCATTCTCTTAATAAAGACGAATTCAAGACAAATTCCCTACAACAACAAACTACTAAAGACCTCAAAAACAATCAGAACACAACGATAACAAACATTGTTAAAACATTATCAAACATTAAAAGGCTTATCGCCTAATCGTCTAAGAGTAAAGTGAACGCTAGAAATTTATACCGTAGTCCATAAGTAGTTGTGAGACTGCGGACAACTTGCTGAAGTCGACGACGTACTTCGTTCTAGTTAAGTGGATCTACGAAGTATGTATTCGTATGGTTTGAATTGAGTAGAATTCGTGGTCTGTGATGTTGTCTTCAAGGAACTGAATGGTTACATTACAAGTTCATTCACAGACTATCTATGTGTTCGACGATAATCGTTCTGGAAGAATCCCATAGAAGAGACATGAAGTGATTAGGTGCGCGGAGAGACGATTTCCATCCCTAGTTGGTTCTCTTGTACCCAGCTTCTTGGAGAGGATCGGGTCAGAACACGGAGCTGGTGCTTGAATAGTTTCGTCTTTCCCGCTGGAAGGTTGTGATCAATGAATCTTCTTGCCTATTCAGCGTTTTATCGGTTCCACCTACTCACCTTTTTCCTTATTTGTTGGTTTTTCTTCCAATCGTCTCCCAAATTTAAGCCATTAATAATTTATTGGGGTGTTTTGGTTCTATGTGTCCATACAATAGTAATTGGTTTACCCTGGACTTACTCTAACTGAAAATCCAATGGTCCTGAGGCTTTCCATTGTTTGAAACGGTCACCGTTATCGACTAGCCTTAGCTTCAGCATCTTTATCTACATCTATTCACTTGCTTCGTACTCTTCATGAGAGATTCCTCTTCTTCTTTTCTCGGATTTTCAGTGTCTTTTTTCACTATGGGTTACTAGTTGGTCAAAAATGAGACTAATTCGCCTACCGTCGGCAATTCAATCTAAGAAGGTTCACTTTTTGAGCAGTTACTTACTTACTTGGACACTTGGATGGCCCGTCTTCACTTGCTCTGCGGGCTTCGGTATAATTTCCATTGTTTTGGAGCTTTGATGGTCTAGACATTGTGGTTCCCTGGGATCCGAGATCTGCCAGGCCAAAGTCTGCCCCAGGTCACTACCACAGGCAGTCGCCGCTCTTGTAAATCAGAGGGAGATTTACCACCACGGGACTAGTTTGATGCCAGCACTGTGATGGATCTTGGTATTGGTTTACTCTTAGCTGGGCTCCTTGATGGAAGCGCCGGACCCCTTCTCAACTTGGGAGGCCCTTCCAGGGGATGGATTCCCCGTTGTACATCGCAGTGCAACACTCAGGAACACCTTCCCGCCACGATGAGGCGGTAAACCGTTGGAAGGCTTTTGAGCGGTTGTCACTTTTAATTCTATTTCCAACCAATAGGATGAGTTTTAGTTATTATATCGAATTGGTGATTATAGAAACGTATACAAACAACCCAACCCACGGATCTCCCTCATATGAGGGATCTCGAGCCGGTTAGTCGCGAGGCTACGTGGCGCGTCCCCAGGTGGCGGATAGGGGGTTAATCGCGGACCAAAAGCGACCTTTGCTTCCCTGAGACGCAGGTGGATCCAGGGAACAACGGAGTATAATTTACATATCTTGTGTAATAATTAGTTCAGTGGTGTATGGAATAGGATGATGTTGGTGCCAGTGCTTAGGTTAGTTCAATATCGAATGCTAGACGATTAAGTACTAATTTCTGTGCATCGGTGGTGCAAGATAACCTAGGAAGATGAACGGCAAAGATCAGGAGGGAGGATATTACTGCTTGAAATCGAAGATTAAATTCCGGAGTATCTAGTGCACCACCAAATGATGGAGACTTCTGGATAAACATAGAAGGCGAATGTTACTGATCTAGCCGTTAACATTCCTATCGAGTATTATTTATTCAAGAAATGTATTGATTTTTCACGTAGACCTGAAATGGTGGTCGGTTTATCGAGAAGTAGTTCCTATCGATTGTTTTCATCGTTGTGCAAATGTTGACGTACGGAGACAAACCAAACCCTTTCTAGCTATCTGTAGGGTAAAGACATGGGCTAAGTATTTATTATGGCGGGTTTTACAGATGGTTCTAGGAATTTGACTTTGTGAAAGAAACATTATACAGTTAACTTAGAATGCTTCTCTACAAGTTAGGGACTACTCTATGTCTCTTACAAAACCTTACCAAATGCTTGCAGTAATGTGGATACATGGCAGAAGTGCTTTTTTCATTACATAGATGAATTTGATGTGATCCAAGTATTTGGAAAAGTGTACATAAAATGTCACAGAAGTGAAGGAACACACACATAGAAAAACCAAATAACACGGTAAAAAACACGAGAGCGTAGACATCGTTAGGGGTATTATGGACGACTGGCATTGATTTCAATGCGGAGCGAGTACCGTCTTAGGTGGGCATTACATAGAATCAGGCATCATCGCAAAGCAGAATCAGGCATCATTGCAAAACTCTTAACTGCAGGAATTGTGGCAGAGAAGTTCTCATCTTCATGCTTCGACTTCTCCGGGATAACGTTTCATATGACGACAGCAAATTCTGTAACAATTCGGTCGCCAGAAGATAGGCAATCGAAGTGATAAAGGCTCGCATTAGTTGGCGATATGAGCAACTGTCGCATATAGGAAAAAGCCCACTCCTCCGGTGTTTCGCTGCGAGATGTGCTTTGCATGCTTAGTAAGGATCACATCGTTTAATTGGCTCATGTAGGTCTTCTTGGTTTCGGTTTTTCGTAGTGAATTCTTCTGAAACACAACGTGATATTCGAGCTTTAACAGAACCTGAAGGCCAAGGTTAAAGGTGACTACCCTGTAGACACAGAACGGAAGCTCAAGTCAGTTTTTTGTGGAATTCCTTGGGTTTATTGTTTTTGATCGCCTTCAACAATAATATCCTTTGTAACGCATAATAACACTTGAGCGACCACTTTTTCTATGGCACGGGTTCCCTTTTATAAGGCTGATTCGTTTTCACTTTCTTGGGTTTATGTTATGTGTTTGTGTGTTGTTAAGTGCTTCATCTGGAGTTCCGACGTAGCCTTTTCGGAGTACTCCATGTCGTCTGGGTATCTGTATGGACATGCCAAAATTCTGATGCCCTCACATCTCGGCAACCATAACATCTGCTGGCCACTACCTCCAAAAAACTGATTTGGTGCCTATTCCATGATTCATAATTTAGATAGCAAATCACTGCTATATGTATTCTTTCTTTGATGGCCTTACACAAGGTTGATAATAATATTTATTATCGGCTAACGTTTCGACGACTTCGTCTTCATCAGAGCCGATGATCCGAGTCCACTGCTATCCACTGCTATATGTTGACCTACATAGAAGTCGTCCTTACTTTGTCCTATTTTCATTTTTGCATGGCCCATGTCCAAATCCACTGTGCGGATCTCAGCACTTGTTTGCATTGGATTCATTTCCTCGCATCCGTCATCCACTATAGGCTTCGAACTTTTCGTGTGTGAGTTCGGCTGCTGCTTGACGATTTTCATCTTCTTTATGAACGTCGTTGAATATTGGTCGAGTCGATTCTCTCTGGAATCATGGAATATTCGTGATGTGTTCCCATGTGGATTGGAGAGAGTGAGTTGGGCCCAGACAAGTGTGGTAGCAATTTCGCAACTCCGGGGAGATTCAACTCCTTGGCAGGCGGGCGGGCTCGAATAAGTACAGTGCTCGTGACGAGCGGTGTCACTACTGGCACTGCGCGCCTCCTTCGTTGCTGCTTACCAGGAATATTGATTTTAGTTTTTGTTTATGTGATCTTTCTTCAGATGTTGTGAGGATTCCAACACATAATTGCCTTGAGGCTCTGTGGGTTTAGCTGCTAGTTACTGGATTTGTCTTCTCCACAAATGTTGTTGAACTCTATTCTAAATGACTTGCTCCGAAATCCTGATGTAACTCTGCTAGAGCCTTCAAGGTTTTCGCAGGAACAGCGGTTGTTCCTTACCTTCCAAAAAGAAGTTTGCTGCTGCTTTGGAACCTCTTCAAGTATGGCAGCGATTACGATGAGCGACCAAGTGAGTGTTGTGCAGCAAACTGGATCTGGCAGAGACGAATATTTTGAAGGAACTATTTTCGTTTTAAGATCAAAACAGCCTTCGAAGATAATTGAAATGAAACGACAGCGAAGAAGGCACTCTATATTGATACTTTTCCGCATTTGTGTGTGACCTTTAGAGCTTTTCCAATGGCTGAGATCTGTTGGTGGTCTTTTTATTCATTCCCGATTTCTTAATAGAGAAGGTTCTCAATAGCAATAAGAACGTCAAACAATATGATGTTTTTTCACAACTTGATGGATTTTTTGCTGAAATGTAACTGCGTTTATGCAAAATTCAAGATTCTATCCTACCTTTATATTATAGCAACAGTTAGGCTGACGTCACGACTTCTTGATGATTTCGTCTGTTTCATAAATGTCGTTCAGTGCTGAACTGATTCTTCCTAGAATCCAAGGATAGCTCTCATAATGTGGTCGAGCGTTCCCATTCTAGGTAGTCGCCATTCTTTGTTGCTAGGAGTGGTTTTTTCGGGAACAATCTGATACTAACTTCACGACCAAGGAAGGACAATTGGCTTGGCTGGCCTTGGCTGAGTCGGAGCTGTTACCACTTGTGCATTGTACATCTTTAGCCGTTGCATGTTCTGAACTACTATTCAACATAAATATATATGGATAATAATAGGCATATACACATTAACTTGGTCACTGCGCAATCTGGATGAAAGATCACTCAACGATCGAAAATTGAAGGCTCCGTTCTATATGCGAAACTGTCGAAGACAAGGTGGCGCCACGGAGAAATGGAAGATTTGCTGGCGACCGCTCGAGTCACTCGACAATCAAGGGGGCGATTGGTTATGCAGGTGATACAGGGATGGCAAACGTGCTGCAGGAAAACCACCGACCCGATGGTCAGAGTTTTTCACGAAAACCCTAGAAGAAAGATACGATGCTCGACGAGTCTTTAAAGCGAGCAGAACCCACTGGGCTACTCATGCACGCGACAAACGTCCTGATTCAATCCCGCGCTCAAGGGTCACCAAGTCTATCATACTTTCGGGGTCGACAAATTGGTACCAGACCTGTCTGGTAGGATAGCAGCACTGATTTGCACCAATGGGCCACCGCCATTCATGAAGTCGAATGCATGGCGCATCCATCAGGGATTAATCAACGCCGTGAGCATTTATATACTTATATATATATATATAAACACTTATGTACATAAATATACGTATGTATGTGCATATATATGACTTTATGCTATCATTATTATATACATACGTCTACATATTTTTTGTCTTTATTTTATTTGACCCATCTTCACGTCTACTGTGCGGATCCCAGCATGTCTCGCATTCAATTCGTTCCATGGCATCCATTGTCTTCGAAGATCTTCCAACTTGTGGCTTCGGTTGCTCCTTGAGGATTTTCATTTCGTCTTGAGTGTCGTAGAATGTGGTCGAGCAATTGTCCCTGAAATCCTGAGATAGCCGGCTCAGAGCGTTCCCAATTGGATTGCAGAGTGATTTTTTCACCGACAAGTCCGTTACCATTTGTGTATATATACATGTACACATATGTGTATATATGATGTCATGTATATATATATTATATTATATATATATGATGTCTTCAACTTTTTGCCAAAAATTCAAGTGTTTCTTTGTTTTGTGAGAACTAAGAACATCGATTAAAGAAGTTTAAGACTTTTCAACCAACGAAAAGGCTAATGGATTTCATGCGCTGAAGTGGAAATCCTATCCGCCTTGTCAAATCGGTTTTGATGGATGTCTGCATTCAGGCATATTGTGGTACTTGTTCCACTTAAGTTTGTCTCAAGCTGCTGGCAACTAATTTAACAACAATTCTAAAAGTCTGTTGACAATTATATTCTTCTTTTGCTTCAATTCGAATTTCAGACTGGGCGTTAATATGGTTATAGAGCTTGTTTTTTGAAGAAGACCTCTCTGGTTGCCGATATATTAGTTTGCTTCCTCGAACCCATACCACTCCACCATCACAAACTGAACGAATGCCCCAGAGAGACTACGGTGACGTTACCCCAAGGGTTCGAAAGTACAATGGCAAGAGTCGATAGCCTTTTCTTTTGTTTTGAAAAACTGGAGAGAAAAAAGTTCTAATTTTTATTTATTATTTTTTCACGATAAGGTGTTATGTGGAATATGACCACAAGGATGCTGAGATATGACCAAAACTCAGAACCTCAGGTGCTCTTCGAACCCACGATTGCTCATTCCGAGGGTTACGTGTTTTATGCTGCACCAACCGAAGCGTTTGTCTTTCTCACAACCGAAAGTTTTTGAAGTACAGTAATCAAACGATAGAAGGTTCTATGCGTAATAACCATAAAGGTGCTGAGAGGTGAGTAAAACTCAGAGCTTCAATTGGACTTCGAACCATTGATTAGACTTATATGGAGCTCATTTCCTACCCACTACACTAACCGAGAAATAGGCGTTAAATAAAAACTCAGCGTTGTGATTTCAACTGCGACTTAGGCTTAACTGGATCCGGTGTTGATTGTGTTTCCCAGATTATTCCCACTGACGAGTGATCGGTCACAGTATCGTTAGGGTAAGAAAGATATTGGGAGAAAGGCAAAGTAAGAGCCTTGGTTGTCGTGGTCGATAGCATGTGAGCCCCGGTAAGGGTAATCGTAGCTTCCAAGCCCATCCTAAGTTCGGACTTTTGCTCATATTTTATCTTTCTTTGTGATGAGTGGAATATTTACCTGCTTACTTATATGACGCGTCTCTACACGTGGCTTGACTTCCAGCAATTTTTTCATTTGTTGCCGCACGTTTGTCGTCCAGGAGCTATTCGGATTTCGTGAAGTTTCGGCTGCCACTTGAGGGCTTTGTCTTCTTCAAGAATTTCGTTGAATGTCAAGTTGATTCCTCTTGGAATTCTACTACAGCTCTATCTCTGTCGATGAATCTCACGGTATTTACCACAGGTCTGTGCATCGGAAAGGGTGTTTTCCAAAGTACTGAGCATATACATCTAGGCGGTGTCGTACTGGTGACCACACGTATTTTGCAAAGTATCTATAACAACTAAGCATCGAGCGACCCAAATTAAAATAATCGAGCTCAAATTCTAACCGTTCAACTGTTTGAACATCTGAATGCGTTTGATTTCACACTAGTTAAGAAACCTAACTAAAAACCTTGTAATCTATAAGTAACTTCCACGACCGACTTTCTATTAACCTCGGCATTGATCAAGTAATTCTTTGTATTCTTGTTGAGCACGATCCTCGCACAGGAGACGAAGACACAAGCGCGCAAAACACTGGAGGCGTTCTGGATTAATTCCAGAAATCCGAAAATGAACCGCAGGGAAGAATGCCTCGTTATCACGCGTGATATTGGGCAGTATATAAGCCTATTATTTTGAGGAGAAGGGCACATTACGATTCCATGTGAGTTCTGTGCGGTTGGTCTCCACTAGACATATTCAGTGGAAGCCTCATAGAAAGCGGTGGGTGCGCAAAGTTGTGTTCATTGTGGTTGAAATCTTGGTTTAGCGTCTTCTTTGTTTGGTTATGGAGGCGTTTGACCGTGTAGATTGCTGTCAACTTGACTTTCCAGGCTCTGAAGAAGGCGAAGTTCGCCGAAACGTCAGCTTACTTGTGAATAAAGAATAATAATAACACCTCGCGTTTGCTCAACAAGAACTAACTAAAAACCTTGTAATCTATATAGTAATTGGTTTGCAGATTATTTCAATTCGATTTGATCCATTACGAAAAATTCAGACTGAGCGAGTGGAATAAAATTGCATAGCGCTAAGCAATCGTATTCAAATGCTGAGATCTTAAGCCCTTTTTGTGGGCTTAAATCAACCTATAAGAGGTTAATAAATAAAGGATAAAGCTCTCGGCGTTGATCAATCCCAAAGGGAGGTGCCATGCATTCGACCTCATTAAGCATCGTTTGGAGATGATTGAAGGCATATCTGACCTCTACAATGACTCGCGGTGGCCTGCCGATATATCGAGCCAGTGCTGCTATCCTCCTAAACAAGTCTGGTACCAATTTGTCGACCCTGGAGGGATGGAAGGCTTGGTGGGTCACGGACGCGGAGATCGATTCCACGTGTGCGTTCAAGGGTGCCTCCAACCACTGCGCTACACGTGCTGTTTAGAAGGATGGAGTGTCTATTATGGTGGAGGATGTCGCCATTAATTCACTTTCGGATCGAAATTATTTCCTGTCATACACAAAGCTCCTCAGTGCTCTCAGCTATGAACAGATGACTGAGAGCCATCACATGTTTTTGTATTGGACCGTCTTTGTAAGACCGTTTCTGGTGATATCCAGAAGTGACTGGCTATTGTGTTCTGGAAAAGCTGGATGTACGTCCAATTAGTTTTTCGTACTATTCCGGAGTAGAGATGGAGTTCATTTGTTATGGATATGACCTCTGTCATCTGTTGACTGTAAAATTTTGACAAAACTGCCATACGAGGTCTAAATTTGTCTATGTACATATTGAAGATGTTATTCACTCCAGCATTCCAAAGACAACAAACCCATCTCCTAAATCAAATTTGAAGAACATGCACAAAATCATCGTGGTATAAATTTAAACTCCTACACGTCACATGGAAACTCGCCAGGTAACCCCACACCTAGCCAAAGCCTTGTTCACCGTCAAATGAAGAAACCAGTAGGCAAGAATTATGGTAACAAAGGAGGATTTTTGGTAGTTTCTTTTTCCATTTTTTACATTAAACTTTAATGACTTTTGGTATTGACGGCCGTGAAAATAAGCCTGCACTTTTGAAGTACTTCGGGGACATATATTTGTGAATGCTCTGAGTATGAACGACCACCGAAGAGCAGGGACTAGAGATACTGTACAATACACATGGCTGTTGGCTCACTCTGGTCCGAGGCCAAATACTCCTTTCCTCCCACTGTGATCGTTGAATTTGTGTCGGATTTCTCTGACAAAAGACCTTTCTGATTAATAAAGGCCAAGGACTGCATGCGGTAAAGACTTGGAAATGCTCTAATAGAACTCTCCCAGGATTCCAAGGGGTGACAGCATCACCTTGACAAGAATGGAGTGAAGGCAAAAGCCTCAAGTAGCAAGTGAGCCGAAATTGGAATCTGAGGATGACTAGTGTGAGACACTGAATCGAATGATAGAAATGCTTGGATGGGACAAGCACATGAAGTTGCGCCGTATAAGTAAGAAGCAAAAGTATTTAGCTACCGACACATTTTTCATCATTTTCCATCGCTTTTTGCTTCTTTCTTGTAGTTTTCCACTACTTCGGTGGGGATTCTTTGTCAAAGCGACCTAGTGGTATTGTTCCGAATATGGTTGAAGCCAGCCAAAAAGCTGGACTGAAACCTAAATCCATTAGCTGATTAAAACGATGGTGAATAATGTTTGCACAACAGCTACGATGCTTAGATATCAGAGTGAATTCAGAATCTTTAGAGGTTTTCATTTCGTTACTGTTGAAGCATAGAATTACGAGTTTTTTTTTAAATTTCGCCCGCAAATCTGAAGTCCTCGTTTCGAGTTCTATCTGCCTTGCTTTTTTTCTCTAAAACTTGCTTTCACATTTCTGTCGCCCATTTACTCAAACTATGACAATCAGTTGACGTCGATGATTCTTGATAGAGTGCGAAGCGAATGATGCCGCCCCCAGGGACATCTCGTGTCCTCACACAACAGTTGACGGCACTTCGACTCGACGAACTGACGACGACGTTCCCGTTCCGGCATTTGCCGACTCATTTCGAGCCAAAGAATACGCCTTTAGTCAGTTCTGGTGAAAGTGAAGATATCGAAGAAGTAGCAGATATGAATCAGGTAAGAGCAATTTCACAGTCATTCAAACACCAATGCACTTTCATATCCACTTACAGCGATTTTTGTCGTTTTTAACATGAAGTTACTGCACCCTTAGATTAATACTTGGTAAGAACACCAAAAATAAAACAATTAGGTGGAGTTCTTGTGACTATCAACGTCTCCAATCAATCGTGAACTGATCTCTGAGATGTGAGCCATGAGCCCTAGTGTTACAATCTCAAAAAAGTGCACGCTGAGTGTTTCCTCACCACTGAAAATTTACTGAGCCTAGCGCGCGTGACGTATTGGTTAGACCTTTAACACACACGTAGTTCTTAGTTTGACCCTGCTTTTTCGACGAACTAAGCCCTATATTTTTGCCGAGTTAGCAAATTGGTAACAGATAGGAAAAAACATTGAACTGGCACCTCGGTGCACCCCAGCCAAACGTTGTATAGGCCAAATATTTATATGGACATCTCTACGATTCCTTAAATGTGCAGCAAATTTTAAGAGATTACTTACGTCGAACAATTTGGGAGGCATCTAAAAGATGAACTACAATGACTTGGTGAGCAACCGACTGTTGTTAAGACACGCTTAACAGTGGATCTCTGCAAAAACCGTTGTTCTCAGAACTCAGACCGTCTCTCTTATGGATTTTAATGAAATCATCACATGTGCGTAACGGAGGAAAAAAACCCTCAGTCATATCAAAAAGCCATTCTTGCTTTTACGACAGTATTTGCATGAATCTCATTGAAAATCTCCAGTTCATGGACCGCCCATCGTTACATAATTGCAGGTGCCATTTGCGTCGACAATGGCAAGGCGGACGGCTATCGTTGAAGGTATGGAACTGGACAACACTATAGCTGAAGGCGGAATCAAGGATATCAAAAGCGAAGACGGTCGGTTCCCTTCAGGAATGAAATGCGTATTGATCAAACCGTCTCTATAATCAATAGTCGGTCATGCAGTATTCATAATAGATTATTGTCATGCCGTGACAGGACCTCATTTCTAGTGCTGATAAAACCATGATGATAATTATCTGTTTCAAATTTTTTCAGCTTATAGTGACATCGGGTATGGTAATAATGGTGTCATATTTCTTTGAATCTCGAGCGGAAACTTGAAAATTTAAGTTTCTGTCAAGAAAAATGCCAACTGCGAGCACTTTCCGGGAATTCCTTCGGAATCCTAATTCTCTCTATCCTTTTCCTGTCTTCATTCTTTTCATTCTATTTGGAACTTTATAGAGTTTACAGCTTGGGTTTAAAGCAATAGTATTTTAATGAAACTGAGGAATTTACGACGTAGAATTTGAATGTGCATTTCGAAAGATATCTTCTGTCTCTTGATTCTAAAGACCTATTCCTTCGTTGAATTGTCCTTGTCATCCCTGTTTTTCGGCGTTTTTTCCCATGTCATAAGCTTTCGTTAACATCTTTGCATTAGGATTATGACGAAGTGGAGATTTTAAGCCGTTCGAATTTCTAGACACTTTGGTATGAGTAGAGGATTCGGCGCGACTGAGTACCGTAATCCCGAGATGATATCCGGAAGACGTTTGTCTTCTTGCTGTTCCTTAAACATTTGTGCATATTGATTTCCACTTACGAGAAAACTTTTCGATAAACTAAGTGCAAATACGAATCCTTCTTTTCTTAGGAGGAAAGTGTCGTTCTCGTATTCGGCTCGCTCTACCTCACATCGCTTTGATCACGGCTACGATTCTTTACGTATTCGTTGGATGTAAGTGCTTATATTGTTTATAGAAAACTCTGAAGTGTTAAAATAACGCTAATTTCTTTTTTTATTACTACTTTCTACTTTATGATATGCCAGCTATTTATCCCAGCTGAAACAATGAGCTCTCTATTGCTGTTGTAATAGTAAATGCCATGGATTATTCAGAAGGATCTGACGAATATAAAGCGGTGTTGGACAAAAGCTTCGGAGCAGATCAATTTTTAGGGGATCGTCACGCATTAGACTGCATTTCTATCATCGTAGAGGTTAATGAATTCATATTTCATCTACACGACTACTTATGGTAGCCTACCGAGGTGTCAAGTTAGTATTTTTAGCATCCTGTACAAGTTGGATTCCAATTATGGACTTCACAGAGATACATGGCTTGGTTTGCACAGAGAACTTGATCGAGCCAATAAACGCTTGGGTCTTGCAGAGCACCTCTAACCAGTGCCCCACACGTTTTTTTGCATAAAGTTAACATGTGCGGATCCCAGCACTTCTTGCACTCAATTCATTTTTTCCTCGTATTCATCGTTCGCACAAGTCGTCTAAAAGTTCTCTGTTGCTTTGGCTGCTGTTTGAGGATTTGTTCTTCTTTATGAATGTTGTATAGTGTTGATCGAGTCAATTCTCCCTGCAATTTTGGAAATAGCTGAGCTAGGGTGCTCCCATGTGATTTGGAGGAGAGAGTTCGTTAGAGGGTCGAGCCAGCAACATGCTTTCGGATAGACTGCATCACTAACCACTGCACGCCGCCCCACTCCAATCTGCAGATGATGCAGAACGACGTGTAGTCTGTAGATGTGGTTAGTGAAAAAGTTGAAAAGTTGTAAATTCAGAACATACTTGATATTGCTCAATGCGGCGGTCTTTAACACTTAATTTCATACCATACAACAGTACTAAATCTACTTTCTTCAATAGTTATTCGCACCTAATTGAAACCACGAGAGCTAATGAAAACGGGGAGGCGGCGTTGCATTGCATTGCCGTCCCATTATTTTGGCACCACGCTGTGAGGTAGGTGGATAGTACTGGTGAGTAGAAGCTCTCCGATTAGAAGCCCTTAAATGAATGGATTTCGGGCATAATGAGAGGATCGTTACCGTTTAAAATCGTCGCCTTTCGCCATTTTCGATTTGCCTATGTTATGTATTATCCTTAGCTTATTTTAAACAATTTTTACGAAGTCTAATATATAGTGAGAAGAAAAATTCATGGCTACGACACGTTCAGTGATCGTCGTTGGTGTTGTCATACCTCTTACTTTGCCTACGGGCTGTTTCATTCTTCTTAGTTTCATCGGAATTAGTTTACCTGACAGGAATGGATCGATATTTACTGTTTTGCATTCCTCACATTCACTAAGGAAATATAAATGCGCTGTTTTTATGTTCAGCATTGGCGAGGTTGTTATACAGTATACACAAACGTAGGATACGATACAAACAAAATGCACAGGATACAAAAGCATAGCGGAGGCGACTTTGAATTTAAAGTCAATATCCTTGCATAGGTGACTAAGACACCAACGCGCAAACTCCTTGAGGCTTTTTGGATAAATGCCAAAAACCCTTCAATGAATAACAGGAAGGAATGCCCAGAGGTCATACGCGACCTGGCCCCGTAAATTCGCATCAATTTCTGATGTGTGGTGGCGCAGTCATTAACTTTATGCTACTATAATCAGCTGTTCTAACCATCCTCATTGGAAGTCACGAAAGAAGCGGTGAGTTTTTCGAGAAGCTGTTGATCATGCAACTGCCATGGAGTTGTTCGTCTTTTTGTAAGTGTTATTGAAGTGTTTGGCCTAATAAATCGTATGTCAGTATACCCTTCTAGGCTCTGAAGAAGGCGATTCAGCCGAAACGTCAGCTTTTGTTGTATTGTATTGTATTGTTTTTCTATGGAAGTAAATGTATGCTGTTCAGCAACCTCGCGACTGCTGAACAAGGAAACAACGCATTCATGTTCTAATGCCGAGGTTAATAGAAAGTCGAACATGGGAACTGTTATAAGGAAATACATTTAGTGAAGAGAGAAGGGATAAGACAAAGAGTTTTGTATGTACTCATTTTGTATGACAATTTTCTAACAGATATATTTCATACATCTTCGAGTGGGTGAATGTATTTCTTTCTGTGAACGACGTTGTTGTTAGCATGAAGTTGATAAAGGGGCCACTTTAAACGCAAGGGTTAAAAAACTCATAATTTCTTTCTCCCAAAGGTAATCTTTCTTTAATTGCCTACTAGATATTCATTAAAAGCTATAAAATAATGTGGATGGGTCGATCGACCTAGACCTTAGGAAAAGCCGATTAATTTCAGAGCTCCATCCTCAATGAATTAAGAATGAGAAAGTGGGTTTCAAAATGAACTCCGTTAATAAAGTTTTACTTAGACACTTCGATGATCGTCTAGAGGAATAACAGAACAGCAGTTCAGCTTCTTGGTATTTGCTGGGTGATTAGGTTTCTCTTCCGTAAAATTCCGGCGGAGCCCTCTATCGAAGCTGTCTGAAGATGACATCACATCAGAAATTCGCCATATATTGTGGATTGAAGAGTTATGCGGCCAGGCGAATAGATTTTTTCCACGACGGTGACAACCCACACTATAGGCTTATTCTATGTTGGGTTACCTGATGAAGATGTCGAGCGCTTTCTCAGCATGGCTAACGGTGCCGGTGTTATGAGCTCATTGTTGCCTATCGCAGTTCTTCAGCATGTAAGGACATCGTACAGTCATAATGGGAACGGATAGTTTATCGAAAAGCACACCCATGGTGCTTTACTCTACTCTTTATTCACAAAAGCTGACTTTTCCGCGGATTTCGTCTTCGTCGGAGCCTGGAACAGTCACGTTGACTGCAATATGCCCAGTCAAACCATCTCCATAGCCAAAACAGAAAAAGTGCTAAACCCTGATTTAAACCACAATAGAAAGAAAAAGCTGCTTCACACACTTACCGTTTTTTGTCACATCTCACTTATTATTCTTCGTGGATAACAATAACACAGAGTTCACATGGATGGGCGAAGTTCTTCTCTCACATTAAAATATCAGTGTTGAATACAGTGTGAGGTATCACCTGTGATAACGAGGCATTCCCCTGTAGCTCATAGAATCTATCCAGAATGCTTCGATTCTTTCATCGCGCTAAAGGTCTAAATTCCTGTGGGAGGATGGTAACTTCTACGTCAAAATCATCTTCGTTATCACCGTGTGTTCTTTCCCCGTCTAGTAAACTGCTTATCTTTAAGTTTCCCGAGTGCACACCTTTTCCTATGAATTCACAATATCGGACGCACCAATACCCGTTTGGCCTATTTATTCTCCACATCTCCACTTAATCAGCCCTATTTGCTTTATGTCTGTAATACTATAAAATGGCCTCGTACATCAATCCAGGACGACTTTATTTTCCTTGTTCACCACGGCGCAGTAGATAAGTAGTCATAGGAATCCAGGAACACACATGTTATCCACACAAGCAAAACAAGGATATCTGTATATCTTGCTCACTGGATACGAGACTTATCGATAAAGTACTGAATTGTTGTCAACTGCATTCGTTCGTGGCGAGCGTATAGTTGGAAATTCTGAAAAGTGAATTATCATCAAGCATCTGAATACGGCTAGAACATCGACAAATAAAGCGAAAAATAAACCCTACTACTCTAGCACGCATGGGCACGTGTGGCGCAGTGGTTGGAGGCGTCACTGCGACACACACGTGGAATCGATTCCCGCGCCCAAGGCTCACCAAGCCTTTCATCTCTCCAGGGTCGGCATATTGGTACCACTTTTGTCTGGGAGGATAGCAGCACTGGGTCGATACATCGGTAGGCCATCGCGAATCATTTTAAAGGCCAGATATGCGTTCAATCACCTCCAACGATGCTTAATGAAGTCGAATGCATGGCGCTTCCCACAGGGATTGATCAACGCCGAGAGCTCTATCCTTTATCCTTTTATTACTTTAGCGAGCTGTAACTGATACAATGGAATACATATCTATACTATTATTGCATAGTATTAGTATTAATAGTATTGCTCCTGTAATAGTGTCGGAATCGGCTTTAGTATTTAGTAACACACTGTTCTGATATAGATCGAATATCGATTAAATGATGTCGGGAAAGGATTATGAAAAGCACAAAAGAAATTTCCCTTGCGTCGACTCGGCTTAATCGTTATTTCTACCCCCACTTTGTTTTTGTCCCTTTTTTTTAGACCGCATTAGCGCTTTGGCGCTATCTTCGTCTATCGCCCACTTCTTTTGACTTTTCAGCTCTCGTTTTCGCAGCTATTGAACAACCATATGAACTGTTACGTCGTAATTTTCACATGAGCGAAATCCATGAAGCTGAGATGAGTAGTCACTTTTTAATTTTTTTTTGTTATTGATTGGAATCTTTTCATCACTAGGGGTTGGATGAAAACTTTTTTTTAGCAAAAGCAGTTCAATCTTGATGACTTATTTGAAAAATCAATAGCACTCTTGTGTATAACCTAAATGGCTACCTGAACAGTGGTTATGAAAAAGATCAAGTCATAGGTTTCGACTTATGAAAATTATTAAGTCTTCGAAAACCATCGCTGGGAAGGTTAAAACTCCGCATGCAATGAATAAAAGAAAGCGCACAACACACATAACCCATTAAAATCTACTATAGTGCTATTAAGTCCTGCTGACCGGGTATGCGGACCAGATTGACATGTTATTGCTTGAAACTCTTTCAGCCCTTAAGAAATCCCGAAATTCTGGCCGAAGTAGAACGTGAATATTACATCTCAAGGAGATGGCAGGCACTTCTTGAATGCATCAACAAAAATTTCACACTTTCTCGATTACCCAAAGGCCGCAATAGATCAGTTTTGTTGAGAACATGGGAACATGGATACTTGAACGGCCCATCCTGGTTGTGCGGGCTCCAACACATTCTCCATTCATCGAAGTTTCCTTGTTTAGCTATCGTGTTTCTCTGGAGTCCCGAATTCACACTGGCCAAAGTCTGCACCAGGTCGTCTTCACCACAGGCAGTCGTCGCCCTTGTGGATCAGAAGGAGATTTGCTACTATGCGACTAGTTTGATACCAGGACGGTGGTGGATCCTGGTAATGGCTTACTCTTAGCTGGGCTTCCTGTTGGAAGCGCCAGACAATTTCACAGCTTGGGAGACCCTCTCGGAGGTCGAATTCCCTCGCTGTACGCCGTAGCTCGACACCCAGGAACACCTCCTAGCCACGATGTGACGATAAACTGTTAAGAGGTTGTTGAAAAGTTCTTGAGCAAACTCTAATGAATTAATGCATTTTTGTTGTCAGCTGTTGAGGACGAATTCGTTGTGAGCGGAACAGGGTCTTTTGCCATGAAATCCAGATTAAGACCAAACTTATAATAGGTGAAAAAGAGTACAATTCGCAGGAGATCTCTTTCATTGCTCGAATCAGTTCCTTGCCCTCGAATCCGTAAACTGAAAAAGTGATTGGAACTTTGACCAAATGAAGACCAAACCTATTCCAGTTGATTTTACACCTTTCAACGACGATTAGATGTACAAAGAACAAGTGGTGACTGTCACATGCTTTTTGTAGTCTTCAACCAGCAAAAGTGCTTGTGACCGGCCGTTCACATGCAAAACGCTTCATTGCTCAACCGTTAAGCAAGCGATTAGTCGAACAATGTTCACAACGACAACACCATTGGCACCATGGATTATGAAAATGACAACATCGATTGCGGTTATGTGGACACATAAAATGCTAACGATCCGGAAGAAATGCCATTTTGAGCGGGTATTTGAGCTTCAGCGTGGGTATCTGCATATGAAACGAAGAACTGCCACTGCAAAGCAGCGCTTTACTTAATCAGAATGTAAATAGTCGAACATGCCATCATCTGTACCATCTACACTTTCTGAAATCATAGAGTAGCACGAACGGACACCAATGAAATCTACGATTGCGGGAAACCACTCAAGGCTATCCAGGAAGTTTCACTGACTATGAGGGCTCAAAGAGCTTCAAATATTCTGGATGAAGGCCTTTGTTTTCCTCATTTTTAGTTAGAAGATGGTCTGATTAGTTGGCCGATTACACAATGCCGCATATTTGGCCTATTCAGGAGGGACTTTCGGATGGAATTTGCGTATTCATTCGTAGCCCACTAAAAGAATTCAGGAATATGGCTAGTTTTATGCATGGGAGCGAACCAATCACCACGTGTATTTTGCATAACACATTTAATCACTGAACTACATGCACTGTCCTGGTTCCGAAACGTCTGAATATAATAATGGTAAAAGGATAAAGGATAAAGCTCTCGGCGTTGACCAATCCCTGAAGGATGCGCCATGCATTCGACTTCATTAAGTATCGTTGGAGGTGATTGAGTGCATATCTGGCCTTTACAATGACTCGCGGTGGCCTGCCGATGTATCGAGCCAGTGCTGCTATCCTCCCAGACAAGTCTGGTATCAATTTGCCGACCCCGTAGGGATGGGAGGCTTGGTGAGCCATGGGCGCACTTCACGTGCGCGCTGCAGTGGCGCCTCCAACCACTGCGCCACACGCGTCCGTATAATAATGGTAATTAATAATAATTATAGTGATTAATATAATAATAATAATAATGATTGTATTGAATCTCAGCCGACACTAACTTGTTAGTGATATAATTCTCTGCCCAGTTAAGCATTGAGGTGGTGGTGACTTTTGCACAACACATTTTGTGGAACTTTTCCGCCTTACAAATTCAAATTTTGAGTTTCCTCCATCAGATGACAATTGACGACTAGTTTTTCCATTCAGACATGCAGCATTTTCCTCTTTTTTGTCTCAAACACTTAGATTTTTAGCCAAAACTGCACATCAATTGAAATACTGTACAGCTAAACGAAGGACCCGCATGGTGTGGTGGTGAACGCGTTATTCCCCGAGAAGGACGGCAGCGCGTTCGTTCCCCACCGCAGACATATGCGGTCCAGAGTTTTGCAAATATCTCAGCACCATTGAAGTTATATTTCGCAATACGCCCTTCCATTAAAAGGAGCAGGCAGTAAATAAAACGGTTAAGACTATACAGAGCTTTTATTCCATACCAATGTATTCACGGTGCATTCCTTTCTGTACCTCATCATAGTGTGTTTTAATTTTACAGAATTTCTATAGAGAGTGATGAATATCATAAAGGTAACAGTTCCTATACGTATATGACGCAAAAACCCCTCGTTGCGCGATGGATAGAGCTCCCGTACAACACACATGAGGTTGGTGGTTCGATCCGGCAGCCCAAGAAGAAGTCCTTCTTTCTTTCCGGCTTTTTAGATTCTAAAAAGAATGGGCTGATACGTCGGTAGTTTACTTCCAGTCATTGTATAAGTTAAATATGCATTCAAACACTTTTACGAATCTAAATGAAGTGCAATGCATACTGTATCCGTAATGCATTGACCAGAGCCCAACGCGTTATCTTCTAACCTTCATGGAAATTGCAAATATTTAGCGGTTCTCTGACATCACGTCGCTATCGTTCGTTTTCTTTTCAGGAAGCGATAAAAGCTTACGATGCAAAAGATGATCCACAAAACGAAACCGCATTAATGTTAGTCGATCATCTGACAAAGGTCACATTCGAAGCGTTTGAGGCTGGTATCAGACCAAGTGGTGAGCGCACCTTTTTAAATCTGATTTCTTCAAGTTTACAGTCAACTTCATCAGCTCGTATTTTATGTTTTCACTGATCTTGATAGCTGGTATGAAATGACAGAACAGTATGACAAGTTTTACAGATCTACATAACAACACGTTCAGAACGCGATGGAACCTCCCCTCATCGCTACTGTTCACCACTACCGTACTCACTTCTATTGGTAACAACATAAATACTTTCCATAATTTTTCAAAATCAGCTACCATTTAAGGTCATCATAAAGATTAATATTTCCTTAAATTATTACGCTAACACGAGGTTGTTATTAACGCTTTATTCTTCTCCAAAAAAAGCCGAAACGAGCTCCTGTAGTTACCTCGTGTTAGCTCAATCGTCTACGGCAATATTGATTAATAATTCACTGTTTTCTTGATGGGCAGATGCAGGGTTGTTATTACAGTATTTATTTGTTCACAATGGCTGTTATGTAGGAGGTTTCGCTCACTTCAGAGCCTGGAAGAGTCAAACTGAGACGCATTCGTCTCAGTCACGCACTTTCATAATCTCAGTAAATAAAACTTAATATATAAATACCTATTCGCATACCAAGCAGCTTCTTTTTAAGATCCATCGCTTTGTTGCTTGTAAATCTTTCTGTTATTTGGTGGAAACAAGCGTTGCAGAATGAATGAGAATGAGACATGAATGAGAAATGTGTCTGGGTAGGGTGAGAAAATCAGCTTAGATATGGTGAGAGATCACCAATGATCACAAGGTACTCCTCCTAGCGGCACTCACTTTAGGGGTTCTTGGTCCCAGAACGCCTCAAGACTTTCATTTGCAGATGGTCTGGATTCATAGGCAAGAGTGGTCACATCTACTTCAATATCTTCTCCGTCTTGTGTGCACACAGCAGAGTGTTTAACTTTACGCTTACAACCAAAATGCTGTTTTATACGGACGTAGTATGGTCCAACCATTTCTCCAACGCATTCCCAAACATTTTGCAAGAGGTTAGGTACGCCGTGCGCGAACTCACACAATTACTTTCTCTACAGTTAGGAAAAATCATGCAATAGTGCGTTCCAGATACAAACGGTTACGAACTAGCTGGAGTCTAGACGAGCGAAGTCAAGGCCATAATCACCACTTCCTTTTTCTTAAGTTTTCCATAGACACCACGATTTTATCGGCAAAGTAAACATCAATTTTCGCGTATTTCCGGACTAAACTCGCAGGACCCTTAAGCACTTTCGCAAAGGAAAGTTTAGTTCCTAGTTCACGGCAGCGATATGTCTTGCAATATATTCGAGAGCTTACTTACTTGAACTCGATACTTGGATGGCCCGTCTTCACTGGTTGTGCGGGCCCCACCACAATCTCCATTCTTCAAAAATTTGCTGGTTAAACCATTATGGTTTTCTGGAGTAGAGAGGTCAGCCTAGCCAAAGTCTGCCCCAGCTCGTCACCACCACAGACAGTCGCTGCCCTTGTGGATCAGATGGAGATTTGCTACCATAAGACTAGTTTGATATCATGATGGTGATAGATCCTAGTATTAGTTTACTCTTAGCTGGGCTTCCTGGTGGAACCGCTGGACTCATTTTCTTCTTGAGAGATCCTGCCAGAGAGATGAATCCCCCCTGTACATCGCAGCCCGACACTCAGGAACACCTCTCAGCCATTATGAGGCGGTAAACCGTTCGGAGGATATTGAAGAACAAATAAAATAAAAGACTAGTAGATTTTTACGTATCGATAAAGGCTGGGTTTTAGTAATTTATTGTCAGAAGCAACGGGAAAACCGGTTTAAAATAGTTCCCTCTAACATCTGTCGTCTGAAAAGGAACACAAAGGAAAAGGCGAAAAATGAACGCGGAATGGATCAAAGTAGTAAATGCGGTTGGTTTGAAGCCATCAGTTATTTTAAAACTTGAAGTTGAATTACTAACACATCCTATCTCATACTCTCATAACTGTTTATCAAATCCAATTAGTTAAAGGATAAAGGATTAAGCTCTCGGCCTTCATCAATCCCTGAGGGATGCGCCATGCATTCGACTTCATTATGTATTCTTCTTTGATGAGCTTGGACGAGGTTGATAATAATATTTATTATCGGCTAACGTTTCGACGTCTTCGTCTTCATCAGAGCCGATGATCCGAGTCGATGGTCCACGCTTGTTATTCGCCTCGATGTGGCGGCTTCGCCTTCGTGTCGAGTCAGGTCTTCTTCAGCGGTAAATCTCCTCGAAGCACAAGGAGAGGTTAAGCACACCGAGGTTCAAGGAAAGTCGGTTTCGAAGCATTCATTATGTATTGTTGGAGGTGATTGAATGCATCTCTGGCCTTTACAATGACGCGCGGTGACTTGTCGATGTATCGAGCCAGTGCTGCTATCCTCCCAAACAAGTCTGGTACTAATTTGCCGACCTCGGATTGAAGGAGAGCTTGGTGTGCCATGGGCGCATGGATCGACTCCACGTGTGTGTCACGGTGGCGCCTCAAACCACTGCGCCACACGCGCCCCTACCCAATTAGTTAGTATTCGCTATTGATCATGCGTGCACTGATCGTACAACGTTCGAGGCTAAAGCAATCATTAGTTGTATAGAAGGTTCCACAGGCAGAATTGGTTCATAAACCTAATATTCATTCAGTTGTTGAAATATATCTCAGCCTACCTCAGTACACCCAAATCTGTCTGAATCGTTTACATAACGCGTACGTGATAGAGTCCTTCGTCGTTACCGCCCTTTACAAAAACGTAACGAATGACTGCGCCGTGAAAGCCATCCGCCAGCTTCTTATGCAACACAAAAGAGTAATAAACACGCATGGTTCCTCGATTAAGCAGCTCATTGCCTTCTCAAAGGAGTGTATAAACTGCTTAATCCTTAAGTAGTCCGGGAGTATTTTGCACAAATGATAGAGTTGGCAGTTGGAGAGCGACTAGTACCAAGCCTTGCCATTACCTTTATATCTGAGGTGGAACCTCCAGTGTCCTCTGTTATACAGAAGAGGAGCAGGAGAATTGTGTCAAATAATTGGATGAACAGTCAGAATAGATTGTTTATTATCCGACAGAAACGGAAAGAAAACTGCTTTTCATTCCTGAAAGTTCGAGTCAACCCATCCGAAAACGGCTATGTTATGAAGTGGTACCAGCGCCATCCTATACATCCGCGAAATGGATAGAGCATTTCCCGTCCTCATAAAAGAGCACGAAGATGGTAAGCGTGAAGTTAAACAAATTGCTCCGCTAGGTGTGCATACGATACACAGGCATATCGGTGAAGATTTTCAAAAAATGACTAAAAGTGATCTTCCTTGTCCAGGAATCTGAAGTTTCTGGGCGTAAAATTCTTGAAGTGCTCTGGAACTCCAGAAATCCCAAAGTGAGCCTCAAAGGCGAGTGCGCTGTGATCACGCGTGAGCTGCCACTATATCTCAGACTGATCTTTTGATTCGAGCCACGCACACTTTTCACCCATCTGATACTTTGTGGGGCTGGTCTCCAATAATAACTGAAGTGCTAGTAAAAAGCAAAACGGTGAATGTTTAAGAGAAGCTGTTCACTGTGCCAATAAACAATTATGTATCACGTCCGGCCTGTTGAGGTTACAAAAGCGTTTGATTGAGTGGATTGCGCGTCAAATTTGACCTTTCCAGACTCTGAAGAAGGCAAAACCAGTGGAATGTCAGAGGAGTTGGGATTGAATAAATGCTGTAATGACAACGTGTTTGCTCATCTAGGAAACAGTAAGTCGTTGATAAACGCCGAGGTTAGAAGAAAACCGGTCCTAGGAAATCTTGATTATTTTCTATAAAGACATACAAAAAAAACAGCCTCAGTTAGACTTTATGCGGCAACAGAAGCATCACATGTTTTCTTAATGAGATCAGTGTCATTAGTGTTCTGCTTTTCTGCTTCCAGAGAAGTGCTACGAAGTTCCTGATCATTTCGTATAAACCCTGAAAAAGTAAACCCGACTTCTCTTCACCTAGATGGTCGTTCTTAGTGTATAATTCACCCTGGAAATCCGACAACTTCCAACAAATTATCAGGATTTGGCTTGATATGTGAAATGCTTACATTCGTTTACTTTTCTCACATAGTGTGGTATCGCTCTGTCGTCACTGGAGACAGAGGTAACCTTCTTCTTATCATCAGAATGTACTGAAGTTGTGCTAACATTGTATAATGGTGGTTAGGATGATAGGCGAAGTTCCTGTCTAACAACAAACCTGACTCCATATTGAGTATTAGTAATTGAAACACACCGATTTGAAGTGATTATGAACAACAACAATGATACGCGTAAGATATGCATTACTCTCAGAAAGGATGAAGCGTTCGAAGTTTATCAATCCTGCACCGGCATGCACCGTGGACTAAACTTCGTCAAAAATTTTTAGAGGTTATTAAATGCTTATCTGGTCCATATAATTACTTGAGAGGCCTGATGAACCGATGTATCACCTCAGTGCTGCTATCCAACTAAAAAAGTGTGGTACCAAATTCCCTATTCTGGAGGAATGAAATGCTTGGTTATCGGGACGTGCGGGATCGAACGAACGACCCACGTGTGCATTGCGCAACACCTTTAACCGCTGCACTACATGCGTTCCTATTATGGTGAGGAAAAAAACGAGAAAAGACGTCAACTTTTCTGTGAATGCATCTAGTTCGTTTTGATATCACCAAATTCTGGTCAACGACGCCTTTTCGGCAAGGATGAAAAAATTTCATTGGCATCTTTATAACCCAACAATTAAGAATTTAATTTAAGACATGGAACGAAATAAAAAACGGCTTAATCGCTTTTTTCAAACCTTTACCGGCTTAATGAGCCTCCGATGCGCTAGCATATTGTCAGGCCCTATAACGGGATCATCAAGTGAGGGCACGAGTAAGGGATTTAGGAAAAGTTTATGTCGTATACCGTGCGGAAGCCTAAAGATTCAGCGATAAAAACTCGTACACAGATTGTCAAAAGTCTAATCATTCTTTAATAACACTAAGGAGGCAATTTACTTACTAGAATAAAGAGGAATGAGTAAAAAAATTTTTTTGACCGCTGAACTATTCATCAGTTGGTCGGCATTTATACTCTCTTTCCAAATGTGACGAGCCACGGATCTCCCTCATTCGTGGGATCTCGAGCCCGTTAGTCACGAGGTTACGGGACGCATCCCCAGGTGGAGGATAGGAGGTTAATCACGGACCAAAAACGATTTTTGCTTCCCTGAGCAGGCGGATCCAGGGGTTGGACTCTCTGCTTCTGCTGCTCCGACTTGGCACACACTTTCTGTATTTGCAAGGCGTACTCATGTATGCATGTGTGGGTGATTTCTCGCTTATGCGGATTGTATTCTACGAGTCAATTCGGCCAAAATCATGCAATCAAGTAACAGGGAAGTATATAGGAGGCCGTTAGGAGTCGCCTCCAATAAATAGGCTCCATGTCCACTCTGGGAGAGCCTGGCAAGCTACCCGTGACTATAACCAGCCCCCACGTTCAGAGCCCAGCAAGCTATACGTGGGTATCGAAATGCTAAACACAGTAAAAAAAACGGCCCTTATTCCCATGACCCCAAAAGTGCCCCCATTTTCGCAGCGTTGGGTAGGACGAGTACGGAGAGGCTGCTAAAATCTCAGGGCCAGTGGAAGCTGCCTGGATCACGAAGAACTATGGTGACGATCTGTACCTACAATGCAGGTACACTTGCATCCGAGTTCTCGATAGAAGACTTGCTCATGCACGCAACAAGGGTAAGGTATGATATCAAATAGCTTGGACTAGACGAGACAACGCCACCCATTCAACGCCGTCTATGTCGCCTTCTATGACACACAAGCACCGTTCCTCGGAACATGCGACAGTAGAGGAGTCGGCAAGTATCGGCGTTTTCGTCAGCAAGAGTTTGTAAATGAACATCGATTCATTCGAACAGCTTGCAACCCCAATCGGACGTTTACGATTAAAAAGATGTGGGTCAACACCGGCTTTGACAGTCTTCGTCGTTTACGCGCCAACATCAAACTATGACGAAGAAGAATTCGAAGTGTTCTACATGGACTTGGAAAAGTTCTACAGAGAAGACCATACATTCTTCAAGGTCACCATTGGAGATTTCAATGCCAAGATTGGACCAAGGAGAACGTCTGAGCAACGTCACATTGGGACCCACGGATTAGAATGAAACGAGCACGGTGAGTGGCTCTCTGAGTTTATCATGGCGACCAAGACCATCCATGGTAACTTGTAATTCCAGAAGCCTCACCCTCAACTCTGGACGTGGGAATCTCTCAATGCTAAGTACCATAACCAAACAGACCACATCATAGTAAATAGAAAGTTTTGTCTAACCGATCTCGCTGTTGTCCCAAAATTCTACACAGGTTCAGACCACCGTCTCCTTCGTGTAAGATTCTATTTCACGCGAAAAGAAGAAAAAGCCGCTAAATTCAAAAACCGAAGTCCCAAAACCACCACGAACTGGGACTTATTCAATTCATAAGTCGACTGTTGGGAAGATGCCGTTGTCGACAACATCGACAAGGAATACGATCGGCTCGTTCGACATTTCGAAAGTTACCAAGAGACCTATGTCTCCAGGAACATTCGAGCTGATACGCCAGCGTTGAATCGCAGGAGCTGTAGGTAACCTTAAACTAACGTACGAGCTTGCAAAACAATGCAACAAGCGATGAAAGAAGATCTTAAAGAGAGAAGAGCAGCAGTAATGGTCGAAGCTGTAGGTGTAATACGAAAACGACCAGGAGGAAAAAATAAGAAAGGAATCATTTTTGTTTTAGGTGCACAGCAGCTTTTAAGGTTAGTCCGAACATAAATGATAAAGGATAAAGCTCTCGGCGTTGATCTATCCCTAAGGGATGCGCCATGCATTCGACTTTATTAAGCATTGATTGGAGGTGAGCGAATGCAGACCCGGCCTAGAGAATGACTTGCGGTGGCCTACTGATTACATCGAGCCAATGCTGCTATCTTTCCAGACAAGTCTGTCACCGATTTGCTAACCCCGGAGGGATGGAAGTTTGTTAGGCCATGGACGCGGGGATCGATTCCACGTGTGTTGTAGGGCCCGCCGACCATTGCGCCACACGCATCCTTAGTCTAAACATAACGGAGACAAAAAATAAATTTTTTGGACTCCTATTCTGTGCATTTTTTTTGTGCAACGCTTGATGAACTGGAACTGTAGCATCGATGTCAGGGACGTTGAGCACAGCAATAGGTGTGTAGCTTACTTGTAGCTTAACCGGTTTTGTGCTAAAATGTGGTTTCGTTGTACAAAGTCAAAGACGCCGTTAGCCCGTAAGACTAGATAACCATCAGGTTGTTGACATCTCATCAAAACAGCAGCGAATGAGGATGAAACTTTATTTGATACACATCCTAAGAACCTATCTCTAAGATTTGAAACTTGGAACCAACGATACATATTTAATTCTGATTATAGTGCAATCCTCGCTCGATGTAGTATTCAACTGCACATGGGAAAACCTACTCCTCCACGGTGGATAAAAGGAGTTGTAGTATCTGTACAAAGTTCGGATTGCTGCCTTATCTATCCATGAACGAACAATGTAGATTGCTTGGGTGCAGGAATCTCACTGAAAGGGTGCGGGTGCTAGCTCAAGTCTTCTGAACAAGTGACGAGGTAATAATTGTTGAACTTACCTCGCCAATGTGGATGGAATCGATGGGAGAAAAAGAAACGATAGACGGTTACATAACAGGATTTGTGTTTGCGAAGTGGGATAGTATACACAGAACTGTTACTTCTAAATGTTACGTAGAAGATTTTTCATTCTGAAAATGGAACAAAGAGGAATTTGAGGGCTCTAATTGTTCTTGCGTTCAACACTTTTGGATCTTGAGATCGGCTTCCATTCTCACAACGGCAAAATGTTGATGTTCAGATGACGAAAACCATATTGTACATAGAAGCGTTTTCGCTGTAGGAGCAGGTAGGACCAGTATCACGCATTCTCTATTCTAGTTTTCAAATTCTTCATTGATTGGTATCAAAAAGATGCTTAGCTGGTGGATGGCATATCAATCGCAGTATTAACGATTTCTTCTTGTGGCTCAATACACGGAGAACTTTATGCTTCTCTTTAAGATCCATGTAAGACTGGATTGACTAATTAACTGTTCGTCGAACCTGTTATTGCCATAGTCTACAACAATGTAGCGAGAAGTGCAACCACTTACGAATATGAAAAAAAGCTTTGTGGGCTAGATTTATGATGTGGATCGTAAATGAAAACCACTGGAAGAGTTTTACGGGTTACGGTGGCGTTCAGGAGAAAACGAGTGCTGCACTTTTGAAGCTTCAATTGAAGGAAATGAGACATTCGAAGAATTTCGCTGTCCTCCAAATTTGAAAATGCCATAGGAAACCAACGGCAAGGTCAAAGAATCACCTGTGTCACCTGTAGTCCCGTAGATCGTCGAGTGACTCGAGCGGGCGCCAGTAAATCCTCCATTTTTCCCTGTGGCGTGCAAGAGCACAACTAAGGTCAAAAGATATCCAATTAAATCCCTATTCATAAAAGTATTGTACTTATCGTTTCCGATTTTCTTGTTCGACACACATCATGAACATTTTGTCCGCAACCCGTTTTCGCAAATACTGTGCAGATCTCCTCATTCTATTCGTTTCCTCGCTTTCTTCATTCGCGACGGTCTTTGGGGTATGCGTGTAGATTGGACAGTTGCTTCAGGATTTTGATCATCTGAGAGTCATTGAGTACCGATTGAGTCGATTCTTCCTGGAACCTCAGGATAGACTTGCTTCTGTGTTTCCTGGAGCATTAATTAGTGGAATTTAGCTGGAACGATAAATAATACCATTAAGTTAGAGATCCGTCAGGGAATGCTGACTGATCTTTTCAATCAGGGAATGGACAGTTACAAAAGAAATGATCGATTGACTGACAGATATAGTGTGAAGCTACCAGTGTGGTGCTTGCTTCACGTGTAACTGTAACATTATGGCCATAAGTTAGGTTGTGTGAGCGACTCCAGTGGAGGCCAATGAGGAATCAGTGGTCATAGGACTGACGGTCTTTCTTAAAGAGCAAACACTTCTTAGGATCAATGATAAAGGTTTCGACGTTGATAATTTCACTCGGTGTAGCCGATGCATTGGTCTCAACTCAACTATTTAGAGGTGATTGAATGCATATTTGGCCAACAGTGACTCACCGGAGTCCACTGGTGTACCAGATTGGAGTTCCTGTTCCTTAGATAACTTTGGCATTATTGTACCCACACGGGATGAATCGAAGAATTAGCATGCCGAATTCTGCGAGCAAACAACGCCGGGTGTACTAGAAAGTATCTCAGACCATTGCGCTCTCCGCGCCCTAATTGTATTTATTCACGTTTAAAGTGGCGTAACACCACCACAGGATAACCAACGATATTATTTGTTTAAGGGCTTAAAAACATGTTATCGTTATTTTTTTTAAAGTCAAATTGATGAAATTTCAAAGTGTTTCGAAGATTTCGAGAAAGTGAAATGCTAAGGGAAATCTTCGGGTAGTAGCATTCGTTGCCGTTTCTTGCATTTGGATCTCTTTCGTTTCATTTGAAATTGAAGCATTCATCATCTGTGAAAACGGAGTTAGTATTCATTTTAAAGCTTAGTTCTATTTCGGTTCCACTACTCTTCCATTTTACCACCTGATTCGTTTCCTTGATTCTTCAGCTAATGAATGAAATACCTTAATCACTCCACAATATCGGAACATTTTCCGCATCTCAGAAATACTCAAAAGCTAACTGTATTCGGGCACTTCAGTGACCTATTCTGATAATCATACGGACGTAGAAAGAATTTCCATCTATCTAATGTGCTACTAATCATCTAAGTTTTCTTTATCCTGAGTTCTGAGAAGGCTATACTTTTGAGAAGGCATTTCTAATTTCTGAGCTCAGGGGTTCACAACGATGGGAGTAGATTCGCTCGCTCCAGCTGTGTGGCCACTGGCCAAGCTCAAAATTCTATCCTTTCTACTGCATAAAGCTAACATCATACATATTTGTGGTTGTCGTACTGTAATGCATGTAGGAAGTTCATCTCATAGTAGAGTAAACTCAACCGAGGTAGAGACCATCATTTTTGTTTGAAAACCCAGTAAGACGTAAGTCATTGTTAGAAGCAGCTAAATCGTGGTAGAACAGGCATCGCAAGGAAAGAACCTTACTCAAATCCTGGGTGATTTCTTGGATGATGAAGTAGCGACATGGAAATGCTTGCAGATTTAACATCATACCAAATTAATAAAATATCAGTTAAACAGAAAGAAGCCTACGTGATTTCTCGTAACGAAGGGCAACTGATGATTTATATAGTTACCAGATCCGTTACAGACTCTTTAACAAGACGAAGTGTAGCTGAAATGAGTTGATTTCATGCAGTTCATAGATATATAAAAGAACCGTTGGATTTCAGGCTACGGACATCTGATACCGATCTCACCAGAAGGACAGATATTGTGCATGTTTTATGCGATTTTTGGGTTCGTTTAAGTTTTTTCTTTCTATATACAATCGTTAGATTGTACGTTGTATGGCAAATAAATTGGAGCAGCGACTGTCCCAGTTGGATCAAGAACCTCTTCTCCAACAACGTCACAGACAGTGACAGAATCTTCGACAATCATAATGACCTGTTCACTTCTTGATTTTTACTTGTTGCCATTTAGATTAAAATACCATTCATAACCTTGAAAAATCAGCCAGTGTAACACGAAATGCTCATCCACCCTAACGAGATTAATTTGCACCATGAATACTTTCCTTTAATTATCGTAGCTTGGTGTGGCGTAGTATTTCAGTATGGTATAGTCGTTCCTTTAACTCCTCCCTCTTTCTTTTTTTCTTAGCGTGGAATCGTTTTTTACAGGATTCCTTTGACTCTGATTACAATCGCAGATGTGGCCAAATTTCTGGCAGAACTTCTTGGGCGCCCAGGTGACGATAATCCTCTCGCTGAGGTCGGTGTTTATGATTAGAACGGTCTATATAGCACGATGCCAGTTCTACTTTGAAAATCGTGCCGATTCCAGAATTGGCTTAGTGTTTCGACAAACGTTGAAAATACTTGGGAGTAGGACGTTCACACATACCATAGAGGATTGTTAGGTCTTCACCTTATGATACTCTCTTCATAGACTGTGAATTTCGTTGATAATCTCACAATTACTGATAATCTACTGCTGTACTTTCATAGGACAATTCATAGCGAAATGAACAGATATTGATTAGTTGTCCGGAGTCAGCTTTCACCCCTTTTCAATCTTTACTGTAAAGTATAAGCTGCTGATCAAAAATTCTTGGTTGTCTTGATGTCGTTATTGTGGTTTTCGAGTGATGATGCGCGATTTTTGAGACGAGCTGATGATACTGTTCAGGTATCTGGCGCTCGTCGTTTTGCTGTTTTATGCAGTTTACTCGGTTACATGACAGTCGCCGCGTGGATCTTCACATTCTACGAGTCAAGCTGGTCCTTTTTAGATTCATTCTACTTCTGTCTGATTTCGTTGGTGGGTTCTGAAAAAGTTTCGACAGATTTGATTTGATAAAATTAATTTCGTTGCAAAGTGATCAAGTTGCCGTCATCATTATGACTATTACTATCATCAGTTGTTTGAATTGTTGAGCTCACACGAGGTTGTTACACGACTTTTATTCGGCTAACATTTCGACGTCTCTGTTCTCATCAGAACTGATTATCCTAGTCGAAGGTCCACCATTGTTCGTCTTCTCGATGTGCCGACTACGTCATCGCAACTCACTGGAGCATCTCTCGAATGAGGCATGCTCAACCGGCGGTGATCTTTCGTACAGGATGTTGGTAGGCGACAGTAGTGACTGCTCCATGTTAACAACTTGTTTTTCTCGGACAGTCCGCTTTATGGAAGTCGATATTATTTGTCGGATAGCACAGAACATAATAATAATGTTTCAAAAACCCACTTTAACGTCGATATGATTAATCCACACGTGTTTAAATTCTTCAGCTCACACAAGATCACTATGCAACCTTTAATCGGCTAACTAACGTCTCGACGTTTTCGTCTTCATCAAAGTAGATGATTCCAGTCGATGGTTTAGAGATGGTCCACTGAAGAAAAACCAACTCGATACGAAGACGAAGACGCCACATAAAGGAGACGAACGACTGCCGACCAGCGACTCGGATTATCGACTGTGAAAATGACAAAATTCGACGAGCATTCTACAATGATGTTAACATCGACGTCAAAAAGAGGAGTTAGGCAAGGCGATACCTTCTCAGCAAAATTATTTACCGCCACCTTCCAGAACATCATGCGAGCATTGGAATGGGATAATATGGGAGTGAAAATCGATGGTCGACAGTTACATCATCTTCGCTTTGCTGATGATATCGTCTTTATAACACCAAACATTAGCCAATCGGAATGTATGTGCCGACTTTGATGAAGCCTGTGGGAAAAGTGGCCCTCGACTAAATCTCACAAAAACGGCGTTTATGAGCAACCGATTGGTTATGCATGCCTCATTCACGCCTAACGGAACGAATATCTCCGAATGCTCCAGTTACGTCTATCTAGGCCGGGAAATAAACATGATGAACGACTTAGCTCAAGAGCCGCGCAGGAGGAAACGAGCGGGAGCTTTCAAGAGCATCGAGGTTGTTGTGAAGAGTGCAAAGAACATCCGACTCCAAGCCCACTTTTTCAACTCAACGGTACTTTTTGCCCTAACGTATTCGTCAGAAACCTAATCGCTGCGTAAGCAGGATGAAGGGTCACTCAGCGTTACTGAACGCGCATTCGAAAGAACGATGCTGGAAGGATCCTGTGCCACCCAAGTAACAGAAGGGATTTGAAGTTCCGACCTGCGTCAGCCATCAAAAATCAAAGATGCTGTTTTGCACACCAAACACTCGAGGAAAAGGAGGGCCAGATATATAATGCGTATGAATGACAACCGGTGAACAAGAGCCGTTAGTGACTGGATTCTTCGGGATGTCAAATGTACCGCAGGAAGACCACCGATCCGATAGTCAGAGTTCTTTATGAAGAACCTAGAAGAAAATTATGATGCTCGGCGAGTCTCTAGAGCGAGCAAAATCCTCTGGGCTACTCTTGTACGCGACAGGGAAGAATGGAAGATTTACTGGGGCCCGCTCGAGTTACTCGACGATCAACGGGACTACAGGTACAGGTGGCAGGTGATAAAGACGAAGACGTCGAAACGTTAGCCGAATAAAAATTGTATAGAGACCTCATGCGAACTCAACAATTCAAACTTATGTTGACTAATTATGCTAAGCGAGAAACTCTCATGTCGTCTTTATTAATATTGCAGTTTTGTCATTTCTTCTACCGCTTTATTGATTAGTTCGTTAAATAGTAGGAAGTCTGAGTTAACATGATATTTGAGAAGACGTAAGAGAGGAAGAGGCGATGGAATGAAAAGAAACACCAGCGATCCATCAAAGTTAAAGGAAAGTCGCTTTTTGAAGTACTGTCACCATTGCTAGAGGCGCATGTGGAGCAGTGGTGAGAGGCGTCCTTCGACACACACGTAGAATCGATCCCAAGCCCATGGGCCCATCAAGGCTTCCATCCCTCCGGGGTCGGCAAATTGGTAGCAGATTTGTCCGGGAAGACACTGACTCGATACATCGTTGATGCTGAGATATTTGCAAAACTCCGGGCCGCAGGTATCTGCGTTGGGAAAGAACGCACCATTACTCTTTCGGGGGGCTAAAGCGTTCACCACGGCACCATGCGCTTCGTTCGTTTCGCCTGTCTCTCAGCTAGTTCTGTCTCCCCGGGAAGGGTAATAATAGCAGGTTCGTGCCCTACCGCAGACACCTGCGGGTCCGGAGTTTTGCAAATATCTCAGCATCGATGAGATTGTATTACCATTACTATTAATAATATGAATATTACATTCATGATGCTCTATTTTCTAATCTTCTTATTTTAAGATACTTTCCTTCAGTTCTTTTCTATTTACATTAGTGCAGAAACTCTCATATCGTCTTTATTAATATTGCAGTTTTGTCATTTCTTCTACCGCTTTATTGATTAGTTCGTTAAATAGTAGGAAGTCTGAGTTAACATGATATTTGAGAAGACGTAAGAGAGGAAGAGGCGATGGAATGAAAAGAAACACCAGCGATCCATAAATCAGACTTTGCTAGCGATTTTAATGTGCATTGTTGTGGTTGGCGCGATGGCTTTCCACGTCGAGATCTCGCCTAAGTATTTTTTCTTTGATGAGCTTACATGAGGTTGATAATAATATTTATTATCGGCTAACGTTTCGACGTCTTCGTCTTCATCAGAGCCGATGATCCGAGTCGATGGTCCGTGCTTGCTGTTCGTCTCGATCTGGCGTCTTCGCCTTCTTGTCGATTTTGGCTTTCCTCAGCGGTCCATCTCCTCGAAATTCTCTCGCCTAAGTGTTAATAACATTTATTAGCGACTAACTAGATCGAATTGGCCCATTTTACTTATCAGACTAACCGACTGCTCTGTTTAAGCACTACATTTTTATTTCGACGATATGGTTTTGGTCACAGATATTCTATAAGGGATGCTGCCGTTCTGGACAATATTGCCTAAAAGCACTGTGACGTCACTAATCTACCCTGACTAAAAATGCTCTCAATGCGTTGTTTTTTGTTCAGCAATCGCGAGGTTCAGTCCTCGGATAATTGGTACCGTGCTTATCTGAAGAAACACAGACAAGGAGTTGATCTCCGTACGCTTCACAAGTCATTCTGTAGGACATATGAATTCAAATCACATTTGTGACGCTGTGAATATAGTCCAGCGCATGGAGTGTACTACATGGGTTTATCGATACAGATCACTTTATACTCTTGTTCGTTACTCCAACTTTAGGTGGTCTAACAGATCGGCAAATTTCTAATAAGAAACTGCTACTACCACATTTGATGAATCAACTTTCTACAATTCTCTTCCGAGAAACGTCTTTGTGGGAACTGCGACAGTCAGCTACTTTCGATTGTTCAGATGATTGGCAGGAATTTTTCGTAGTTTGGGAAACCCAACCGATATCTTTGACGAAAAGTGCTTCTTCTTAAAACAAAAGCAGTATTAATTTTCCGAAAGCCTTGATTTCGTCTAGCAGCTGTTTGCAGGGCTATAAACATTTGAAATCACTGAGTAAATTTTCACACCTTCAGATGTAAAGTAGCGAATGAGACTTAAAATTCTAGAATTGACATAAATTACCTAGGTTTTCATATTCTTTAACTGAGACATTCATTTAAATAGCAACGATCAATAAAGTGCCTTGACTATGTGCATTGATTTCAATGCATATATGATCAAAAATAGATACATTCTTCTGTTTCAAGTAAGCATGTCCGAGCTAATAATCAGTGATGGTTATAAATCATTTGGGCCGTCTACATGCTCTTTTTTCTACGAAGACGCCCCTTATTTATGCTATTACTATAAAAAGCTTACTGTGGAGGACATTAGTTTCTGCTCATGTCTGTTCATGGGAAGCTAAACGTTTGACCAAATGGGATTCTAGGATATTTCTTTAGGGTGGGTGGTTTCGTTGATGATTAGGAAGAGTGATCTGAATTACGGCTTGTTAGTAGACTTGCTTCCCAGTGTACGAACTGGATCCATAATAGATGTTTTACTAGCGATTTTGAATAACATCCCTTTCCTATGATTAATTTGAAGTGATTGCGTACGGTGAGTTCTATGCAGGCCATTCAACTTCATGTGCATGCCGGCAGGCGCAGAGGAGTAGGATACTTATTTGTACTCGTAGCAATCATTATTCTCCCTTCTCGTTCTTTTCCCTACTTATTTTTACTCATCCATAATCAACCTTTCCCTCATCTTTCCTCTCCTCCACCCTCCACCACCAATCTGTTACACCTTTGACGATGTTCCACTGGTGGCGCAGCCATTTTATAGTATATGGGTCGATGCATAGATATACCACCTTTGTATAAGAAATCTGGATAATGAATGGGGAAATGGAAAGGGTTGAATAATGAGCGATGGCGATTCGTAATAACAACCATGTTTTTTTCAAATAGATTCCTAACTCCAAGAAGATTGCTTCTGATTCTCCTAATCGGTGAGTAAATAAATGACTCAACGCGACCTCGGTATTTGTGCTTGTAGCACACCATAGTCGAAAAGAACACGAAGGATATCACCGTGCTTTTTGTGCAACGCGCTATTCTTGACAAGAAACTAACCACGTGAAGCTCGTCAGGCTTTGCTGTGACATAGGTCCATTTTTAAGTGCGAATCCGAGAAACACTGTCGACATCCCTTCTCAATTTACAAAACCCTACTGGGGTTAAACCTCCGCTTTATATCGTACTGTACGACGTTCATGAACACCTCGTAACTTCGATGAATCGGCGACCAGTGGAGAGACTCCTTACATTATTATTCATCTACGCTCAAAGAGAAGCTAAAATTTTTCTATGGTCTGGATCATTTAGGGTTATCTTAGGATTGAAATGCGAATCACCACTTTAACCGTTTTTGTCTACTGCCTACTCTTTTTGATGGCAGGCTATATTGCGAAATATAACATTAATGAAGCTAAGATATTTGCAAAACTGTGGACCGCAGGTGTCTATGGTGGGGAAAGAACGCGCTATTGTCCTTTCCGGGGAGTAAAATGTTCTATCATCAGTTTGAGCACTTCCAATATCAAAAACATTACTCACACATTTGTTTATCGTTGCACAGCACTGATCCACTATACTTCGAACATTTCCACCTATCTCGATGACAAGCGAGCTTTTGTATTACAGATGTATCACGATAAAATTCAATGATCCTTTAAATATTCGACTATTTTTCCTTCACAACTATTTCTATCGGGCAATCGATTGTCATTTAGAGCATTTGTACAGTAATATAAAGTTTTCATATCATTATTCTTTAACCTCATCATGTACCCACAATCACCATTCATTGTCGAATCGGAACGCTAAATCAAAAAGATCGGAATGTCGAAGATGGATAAGATGCGAATTGATTTTCGCCGTCGTAAGGGATTGACCTCGTATTGAAGCTGGTTTGTTGAGACGGAAACCAGCTTATTACCGGGTCAATGGTCATCTAAGCACTTTTTGACGATGATAATAGGCAATTTTAATTATGGTAAGTTAGAAAACGTCTGGACCGTTCGATATTCATGTTTCGTGTTGCAGATGACTGTCGGTTTTGGTGATCTGTATCCTCAAGGAGAGATGGAGTACATGCTGTCTTCATTGGGTTAGTTTATTCGCAATAAGAAAACCAGACAGGGTTACTTTTACTGATAGTCCTAAGTTGATTTACTAGTAACAATTTTATAATATTCATCATTATCAACATCTGCTCTCGTTGATTGCTTTTACCTTACCGTGGAGTACGAGTGCTTTTGTGTGCCAAACTGTTCTGTACAGCGAGGTGCTCGTTTATCCAGCATCAGGGGTCGCCCATGCTAAAAGGGTCTTCATTTCCTTCTAGAAATCTAGCTAACAATAAGCTCGTGCTAAGAATCGTTGCTTTAGTCCGAAGAAAATTTGCCTCAAAATGGTAAACCACTGATATCGGCAAATGTTTATAGTGACAATTCTCCATAAATCTTAGTGAATATGGACCATTCTATATTAACAGCATTTGGAGTCAAGGTGGCATGAAATTCGAGGAAGGCTTGTTATAGTCAATTTGGTGGATAAAAATGAATGAGTGCGACAGACAGGGCGACACCCATGTCTTACTGATCTTACCGATTTCGGCGTTGCCGCTTGAGGAACTTTTTTCCTCTTTACGATCACTGATGGTAGTTACTAAAGTTTGTCGGTCGCTTGATAATAGGATCAACATACGAATTACCGTACACTGTGCTGCTGGTGTTCTTAACTTTCATTCGTTACTATCTCTTTCAGACAAGCACAAGAATTACCATAAGAGCACAACGACGTTTTTGAACATAAATGGACCAATGCTGAAGACAAAAACAAGTTTGCGTGTTTAAACGAATTCTCGTTCGTTTCGTACCCTCTATTCAAACACACTAGATCGATCGTTGGTTCGATCCCACTCCCGAGCCCTACCTCATCAATCCTTCTATATCGCCGGGTTAGGCTAATTGTTGTCAGACTTGTGCGGCAGGATAAGAAAACTGACTTGGTACAGTGGTAAGTCACCGTAGGTTATGTACTTGTCATATACATATCGAAGCACCTCTTACGATGCCCGATGAAGTCAAATACATGGATCCGCCCTTAGAGATTGATCAACACCGAGCACTTTATTTTTCTACTCTTTTACTCTTTTCCATGCGTTCATTGCCCACAGTTGTTCCCTAATGTTTGTTCCCAGTTGCGAGTAGATCTGGTTGATGTGGACTGCGATCACATTCGACCACATTTTAGCTAATCATCTTAGAGGATGTTTCCATCCTTTTGTAGTTCACCTTATTGCTCCTCTCGTCCATCTGTCATCGTATTATCATTACATGACCTGTCCATTTATGCTCCGCTTTCGGTTTCTCACAACGATATGAGCTACACCTATGTGTTGGGGTTTCCACAGGAGTTGCTAGAGTTCCGAGGTGTGATAACTCCACTCCTTGGTTGATGATAGCTCGTTTCGACGCTTTCAAATCCTTTTTCTACGTAACTTCTACAACAGCAAACAGCGATCCTTCTAGTTTACTTATCTACCTCTAGTTACAGTCTGGTCTTGGACTATGGGGCAAGATAAGAAAGATTGTTTTCCAGATACTGGGGAAAATTAGTGGAAACAAAAACGCGAAAGTAATTTTGTTGTAAGATTTGGAGTCATAAAGCTACGAAAGGTTGAATTTTAGTAGGTACCAAGAGAGTAAATTGTTTCAGAACTCTGGTAAGGTGGTCTTGATCCGACCCATCATTTTTATTCATAGCTGGCGAAGGATTTCTTACTATCTATCTGCCTTACTTGTAAGTGACTAATAAGTGTGTGATTTAAGCCGACATCAGCTAATCCACCCTTAGTCACCACTGAGGGCATAAGTTCACAACTCCACCGATGGAAACGTGAAAAGCATACATGGATATGCTGTCTGGAGTTTACTGAAGTAAATGTAAGGCCTATTTATTGGAGAAGATCTCGGACTGCATTTCCCGTCACTTAACCTAGACCGTTCACCAAATATGTGCGACTGTAGGTGTACAGAGAAACTATAAGTTAATATAATGCAGTAAAGGCAAGGATTTTATCCTCTGGTCTTCTGGGCACTGCGATGGTCGTCATCCTCATATTCAACGCTTAGCTGGTTAAAGACATCCCTCACGTGGAAGATCCGTAGATTCTTATCTACACAGTATAGATGTCAATAGCACGCCAAAGATTTGTGAAAGTATGACGTGGCACAATCGATCTACACACCGTAGATTTTCTTTGTGGTCACCCACATTTTAGTTCATCTATCATTTTTACCGTATCATGTAAAATATTTCCAGTCTCGAGGAATACGAATGGAAGGCAAAAGGCAATAAAACTCTGGATCGAATCTATTAGCATGAGAAGTCTAGTCTCGTCCATCGTTGTTCTTTCTTAAGCATAGAACGAAACGACTATTTATTGGAATGAAACGAGACATGCTTGCACAAACATTTTCCTTCATTAACAGCGGCAAGCCGATTTGACGTCTTATAGCTTGATTTTGAACAAAACAAACGTTTCGTCAAAGGTTTCTGTCATACTGATACATCAATCAGAAGTAGTTAGAGCCCGAACTTATACAAAGAACAGAACCCTGTCGACTACTCATAATGGACGACGCGGACCGAACTACAAATAAACCAGCCCGTCGTTCGCATTCATTCATTCATTTGCAAACCAGGTGGTGCTTGACTCAAACGAAAACTAGCTGGATGTGACAAATCGAACGCGATTCATGCTGGTTCTCTCAAACAACGACTTTTGTATCTGTCGCAAACTTGCTTAGAGGGTTTGCTTTGACCATCATAAGCTTTGAGAAATTGACTTCCTCATCATTCTAAATTTACTCGTAAATACGTCGTTCACTTTTTTATCTAATTCTTTTCCAAAAAAAATTGTCAAAAAATGGCACCACTTGCAATCCATTTCGCTTCGGAAGCCTCACAAACTTTAAAAATCGCTCTAGTAGAAGCGAAAATTGAATGAATGCCTTATTGACATAGGTATGAACACTTACACGAGCTGGGCTTGAATATTTTACTTTTGTTAGCGAGTTATTGCACACACTGAATCGTTTGTTAACAAAACCTAAAAGGATAAAAGATAAAGCTCTCGGCGTTGATCGACTCCTGAAGGATGTGCCATGCATTCGACTTCACTAAGTGTCGTTTGAAGGTAATTGAATGCAAATCTGGCCTTTACAATGACTCGCGGTGGCCCACCAACGTGTCGAGCCAATGCTGCTATCCTCCCACACAAATCGAACCAGCTTTCCGACTCCGGAGGGATGCGGAGGGATGGAAAGCATCGTGGGCCATGGGTGCGGGGATCGATTCCACGTGTGTGTTGCAGTGCGCCTCCGACCATTGCGCCAATCGCGCCCCTAACAAAACGTGGTTCATTGAACAAAACGTAAAATCATGAAATATCAAGGAGTATTGGCTGGCAACCGACGATCTTTGTGATTTATTTGTTTCTCGAGCAGTCGTCGTCGTTCTCCACAACCACAGCAATGGAAGAACAACAGAAAAAGAATCCTGCTCAGAATGATGAAAAAAGAACTAGAATAGAATCCATCCTGGAATGATTAAAAAAGAACTGGGAAAGAATCTTTTTTAGAGTGAAGAATGAGGAACTAGAAAATTCTTGCAAGAGTGGTGAAAAAAGGACTAAATTCTGCCAAAAGCCTTTCCATGCAAAAAGCCCAACCCACACCGATCAGCTGCTTGCAGTCTTGTTATTCAGAAAATTGAAGTCATATTGAAGGAAAACGCTAAGAGAAAAACTACTGTCTCAGAGACGGTCCGATGGAGAAGAGCGAAATTCGAACGGTCTTTTTTTATGCTCTACTAAACCGTCTTACACTTAACCTCAGCGTGAATAATCAATGTGTAAATTCTTTTGCTAACCCGAGGGTTTTATACAAGACTTATTCGGCTAATGTTTCGACGTCTTCGTCTTCTTCAGAGCTGATGACCGAAGCTGGTGTTCCATAGTCGTTCGTCGTCATGATGTTGGTCTTCGCAGTAGTATCGAGTCGAATCTTCTTGAGTGGAACACCACTCGAATCAAATTTCGCCCTTTCTTTTTACAGAAATTAATTCCTTAATGAATGCATAACCTGACAACCTGACAAGGACTTTAATCAGTAATGTTAGTGTTTTATATTTTATTCATTGGTATTGGGCCACATAGGTTGTAAAGGTGAAAAATAAAATAAGACAAAAATGGACAAAGAAGAAGGATCTACACATTTTCGTGAAACCATCAGGACTGGGAGATTTCCATAGAGATTTGTCACTCGGACAATGACGAAATGTATAGTTGTATAGAAAATACTTTTATTAAAATTTGAATGCCTAGTGTCAAGTGATTACATTTGAAAAGAAATCTATAGAAGGAAATAAGAGGGATGTAAAATATCGACATCATGGCAACGAAGAACGATTTTCTACATTTTTGCCGCTAATTTTAAGCGGAGGAATCTTAGTGCTAGGGAAAATCATCAGGAAAGGCAAGGAGGATCCTGCATTTACCACGCCGCTCATATTCAGTAGGAACTTTCCGATTAACTAGTAATAGTTGGTCTACGGTACTCTATGAAGTCATATTCAGTTACTGTGCTCTCAGTGTACGACTGCATAAATGACTACTCTGATCTTTCAGTGTTCATATTTATTGGTTTGATACTGACCACGCTAGCGGTAGATGTGATGGGTTCAGTATGTATCGAACGTATTCACTCGATTGGTCGTGGATTGGACGCGATGGCGTTACTCAGAGTGTTGAGAGGTCCCATTAAGAGGTAAGAGCTTTTCCAGAACCACTCTTTCGGATCCAATTCTTTCTTAGTTCCGTCGCTCTGCGTCTGTGACCTCGCCCTGCTTCTTTAGGTCGCCGCCCGCCCTACCGTTGTGGTTTGCTTTCGTGCCCAAGGACGCGGCGACGATCCCGTACATTGACGATGCGGATGCGTCGCGTGCTGCTACTGCTCGTGAGGTCGTCACCCCTAAGGGCACAACTTCGACAAGGTCCTGATCCTGATACCAGTCAGAACTCGCCCCTCTTTGACGGCGTCATCGAACCATGTACAGCGTTACTTGACGTTGTCGCTCAACTTGATCCCGAAGTCGACCGACTTGTATGTAATGGCCCGGAACCCTTACGTCAGTACCTCATTCCACAACTAGTTCGTGAAGAACTGGACATTCCACAGATACTACTCAGTTATTATGATCTGAGTAAAGTTAGCGCATTCGAGTCCACATCTGATGAGTTTGACTTGGAGGCTCGTCAGATGACGTCACGACTCGAAACGTTGAGCGAAGGTGTGTTTGTCTCTCGATTTTCCTCCTTCTTCATCTTTCATCATTACTTTATGGTAATATGATATTATAGCTACTTAACCATAATGATAGGCTCATCTTCTTCTTTATATCTTTTTTTTCACCATCCTCTCTTTGCCGTCATCAGAGTGCTCGAGATCATTTCGTTATTTCAACGCTTTGTCGTGGACCCATTATACAGTTAAAGACTATGTTCGTATTATCTAAATTATCTTTGTTGTGAGGTCGCAATCACATGAAGAAGTTTTATATCATAGCATGTTAGTCGGTCGATTCCATCTTATTCCATCTAACTAGGATGTTTACATTGAATTTGAAAGAAAAATTATCACATCTCCTTTTTTGGGTGGTAGTGGACCATCTAACAATTTTGGTAAGATGATCGATGTCGTTCTGCGTACGAAAAGAATCGATCCGACCCAGTTTTCGCTGTTTCTGATCGTCGAAGTGCTGGATGATTCGCACAGGCTGCGTGGATGGTGATGATGGTAATGTGCGGATATGACAAAGATAACTGTGATGATGATGATGATGGAAGCGGTAATGATGATGATTATCATGATGATGATAACGATGATGGTGACGGTAGTGTTCGTCAATCAATGGTAATAGTAGCAGAACAACTTAACGGTCTTAAGGTGTTCTCGAACCGTCATCGTCTGGTCGTCATTCAATGACCCGTGCACGAGTTCCGTTTGCACAACTGACTCATCGTCGGTAATAGTTGGACACGAACCGACACCGCATCGTCGGCAGTCTTCCGCTTGTTGGGAAACCATCAAATAGAAGTTGTTGCAACTCTATAACTAATTGGAACTTTACAGAAATGTTCTCTAAATAGCTTATGAGAAACTATAGAAAGGAAAGCATTCCAATTCCTTTACTGTGAAATACGGTAATGTTTGTCTGGAAGTTTGATCGTCGAAGAGAAGGAAAATTGATAAAGCAGGCCTAATTCGTTTCGATTCCTTATTATTATCTTCTGCCAAATTTCTTGGGTTTGAAAAAACCGTGTTGTATGCGCCCAATGTGGTTGTCACATCTACTCCAGTAGAGAAAACTTGTGCCTGATCTGCATAGAGAAACTATGCTTACCGTTGGTCCTTGGTCATTCGTAACACATTATGAATGAAACCTAGTGTAATATAGAATTCCTTCAACCTAGTGGGTTGAAACATAGGGAAAAAACTGAAAACGAATTCAGGCTGATGACGTCTTTATTACATCTTGAGTTCTTTGGTTGAAGCACCTTTGAAAACGAATCATAAGGACTTATAAAAAAAAGAAAACTTCGTAACACTGTTTAAGATCTTGATTTAGTTTCCAAAATCTGATGACGGTTTTTGGGAACTTTGTTTGGTTTTGGCGCCCCACTAGTGCCTCCAGGGTACGGTAGCACCCTTAGACTTGAATAGCAACTAAACTTAATTTTTGTTTGCTCGAATGGTTCAGATTCCATCATTAAAAAACTGTTTAGAAACTCTAGCACTACTTTAGAGTTATTTCTCTTATGCATGTAATACAGTGGTTAATTGTATCCTCCAATACACGTAACCATCGGTTCTCTCCCGCGTCTCGGGTGAAGCAAGCCCTCCATTCGTTTGGGTTCTATAAATTGACAGGAGATTGGTCTGGGTGAATAGGAAACGAACTTAATACACTGGTAGGTCACCGAACGTCAGTGTCTAGTTTAAATTTGCTCCCAACCGTTTTAGGACTTCACATATTGAGTTTAATGTATGGCACATTCCTCGAGGATTGATCAGTGCCGAATGCGATCAACCGTGGTTAGTATCATCGACTCTTGCAGCTGTTTTTCACTTAAAAACAGAGTTTGATAGAGTTGACAAAAGGTTAGCACTATATGAGACAACCTTTGACGTTTTTCCTGGACCTGTAAAATATTTGTAAGAAGTATACAGTAATAGAGCAGCTGCAGTCAGAACGTCATAACTGGATCCTCTACTTCATATCAGACGATGAAAAAGTGGCTCTAACTGCTTTCTTCTATTCCTACGACAATGAACTCGAATACTTGCTATGAATACTGTTCGTTACTAACTTTCAAAAAGTTGATTTCTTTTTAAATGCAGCAACTTTTGTGGTGATGCCAAGCAAGCTTATCTTCTTGAAATTCAAATGAACAGAAGTTATAAAATTTCTCTGCAGTTTCCAAAACATCGGACCGAAGGTGTCTACGGGGGCGAACGAACGCTACTATTCTTTCTGGAGTCTAATGCTTTCACCACCACATTAAGCGGGTCCTTCGTTTCGCCTCTCTCTCAGCTAGTTCTATCGATCAGTGCCATCAGCAATTTTCTGTCAATCAGAAATCTTTAATTTTTCAAGGCAATCATGTTGATTCATTTTTTCTTAGAGATCTATCGGTGATATGTAAACGCCAAAGGTTAGAGTTATCTGTGTCTATTCGTCGATTGGCAACCTATTTATGGGATTAAATGCTGATTCAGATTCAGTTCTCGGTTAAACATCCCAATTCTTTCCCTACTACTACAATCTACCATCGAAATGTCAATGTGTAGAGTCGTGAATGGACCGGCCAGTCATGACCCCACCAACTAGCGTCGTCTTTCATAAAGTTGAAAGGAGTGGCGGAGGTCTCGTCACGACCTTCATACTCTTAGAGACATATTATTACGACCGATACCTGAGGTTTCACATAGCTAGCAACACGTAGATAAACATCATAGAACAGGCGTGATAAGACGTTTGGAGTCCAAATGAAGAGAGATGGTATTCATAAGCACACCTGCGTATCAAACCATGACATCTACTTAATCTCATTTGCATTTTTCGTTCCCCTTGAGTGCTAACGAGGCAGAGAAAAAAGAAGAATTAACAAGAAAATACATAGGAAAGAGAAAGAGAGGAGGATTAGTAAGATCTCTTGTCATTGATTTACTCAGTTGAGGATCTCATTGTAATCACTTTTAGTTTCTGTGAATTTTTTCAAATATTTCACCCTTTGTGAAAAGGGAAAGACAGCTCTCCCTGGTGGATACAATGTTATGTTAGTCTGTTTCGCAATCCCTTCTATTATTGCAAAATATGGAACAAACATAAGGGCGCGTGTGGTGCAGTGGTCGGAGGCGCCCTGCAACACACACGTGGAATCGATCCTCGCGTCCATCGTCCACCAAGCCCTTCATCCCTCCGGGGTCGGCAGATTAATACCAGACATGTCTGGGAGGATAGCAACACTGGCTCGATACATCGTCAGGCCACCGCGAGTCATTCTATAGGCCAGATATGCATTCTATCACCTTCAAGCGATGCTTAATGAAGACGAATGCATGGCTCATCCCTCAGAACCGAGAGCTTTATCCTTTTAACTACAATACATCACTTGTATGAAGGAAAATCACTCATTATAAGAGGTTCCGTGAGACAAAATTCGACATACTCCGATCAGCAATGTTATGTTAGTCTGTTTCGCAATCCCTTCTATTATTGCAAAATATGGAACAAACATAAGGGCGCGTGTGGTGCAGTGGTCGGAGGCGCCCTGCAACACACACGTGGAATCGATCCTCGCGTCCATCGTCCACCAAGCCCTTCATCCCTCCGGGGTCGGCAGATTAATACCAGACATGTCTGGGAGGATAGCAACACTGGCTCGATACATCGTCAGGCCACCGCGAGTCATTCTATAGGCCAGATATGCATTCTATCACCTTCAAGCGATGCTTAATGAAGACGAATGCATGGCTCATCCCTCAGAACCGAGAGCTTTATCCTTTTAACTACAATACATCACTTGTATGAAGGAAAATCACTCATTATAAGAGGTTCCGTGAGACAAAATTCGACATACTCCGATCAGTACAATATAGAAAAGACAAGAAATTTACCAAAAATTGCCATTTTTTTTTGAAAGCATAGCTATTATTGCTATTACCATTATAGTAAAGCAATTGACAGTGGATAGCTCTCAGTCTGTATTAATCGGGTTCTTCTAAGGTCTTTTTGTAACCTGAAAATTGACCGTAAACGATTTGTTGAACGATCGCCTCCTGCGTCAACGATAAATGGGGAATAAAGTGTACTTCACATTGGTTCATCATGAATGACATAAATATTTCTGTCAGAACTAGAACACGCGAATGTAACAGAACTCTTTAAAATGAATACTCATGGACTGTCGACGGAGTCAATCAGCTCATCATAGTCATTGCCGTTGAAAATCTTTTAAGAAAAACAATTTATCGTCGTGAAGTCGTAAATCATTAAATCCTACTCGGCGAGAGAACCGAACACCAAACACGTCCTTCCCGCTATATGTTGATATGATACGGGTTCATACTGAGGACGAGTTTTACCTCTATAGGGACGATGATAACTCGTCTAGTTGCCAACGTGGCCGAGTCTGTGCTATGACACAAGAAAAAGCACAACATTGTTATCTTGTACAGCTGTAGGCACGTTCCGCTTGTGTACGAACAATGGTAACTCGTCCAGTTTGTAGTTTTACGAGCGATATGCTATTCGTTGCATTGAGTGAAGAAGAAACACAATATTATCGTCTTGTACGGCTGCAGACGAGTTCCGTTTCTATACGAGCGATGACAACTCGTCCAACTCGTAACGGAGCTGAGTGAGATGTTAGTCATTGTAACGCGAGAAGAAAAAAACCCAACATCGTCGCTTTGCACGAACGAGAACATCCGTAACAACCCGGCGAAGCAATGCCGCTATTGCTGGAATTGCTCGCGTCCCGAATTGTATCGCACGAATACACAAAAACGAAACGAGGAAAAAGAACACCTAACAATCGATGAGAGGACGAGTTTCAGATATCCTCAAATGGATTTGTACTGATGCCGATTTTTCTTTCTCAGTTAGTACATAATGATAGAAATTAGTCTTCACTAAGGAATTCTGTGCAAGGACCTTATAACAACTACTTTTACTACTACTGTTATAACCATTACTATCGCTGTTGTTATTACTACCGTCCGATTTTAATTTCTATTCTTAACACTTCCTCACAGAGGATCAAAAATGTTACGGTGAGTTAGCGATTATTCATCCAAAAGTAAAGCTTAATATGAGATGCTATTAAATTAGACGCTTGTGGCGCAGTGGTGGGAGGCGCCCTGCAACATAGACGTGGAATCGGTCCCTGCACCCGTAGCATACTAAGCCTTCCATCCCTCCGGGGTCGGAAAATTGGTACCAGGCTAGTCTGGGAGGATAGCAGCACTGGCTTGACACACCGGTAGGCCACGGCAAGTTACTTTAAAGGTCAGATATGCATTCAATCACCTCCAAACAATGCTTAATGATGTCGAACGCACGGCGCATCCTTAATGGATCGGTCAACGCCGAGTGCTTTATCCTTTATTTACCAAATTAAGTTTTTTTTCTTTATAATTCCTAAATTTACTAGATCCAGCTTCTATTTATTACGCATCAAAAGCTAATAACTCGTCGAAAGTCTGCGGCACCCTTTCTTAGTAGTACTTTTGAAGTTATGTTCATTTCATCTGAAGTACTTCCTAATCAAAGAATATGTCAGGACTCAACAGTGATAACATATGTTTATCAACACAATGAAGTCTTTCAAAAAATTACGACCGATACCTGAGGTTTCACATAGCTAGCAACACGTAGATAAACATCATAGAACAGGCGTGATAAGACGTTTGGAGTCCAAATGAAGAGAGATGGTATTCATAAGCACACCTGCGTATCAAACCATGACATCTACTTAATCTCATTTGCATTTTTCGTTCCCCTTGAGTGCTAACGAGGCAGAGAAAAAAGAAGAATTAACAAGAAAATACATAGGAAAGAGAAAGAGAGGAGGATTAGTAAGATCTCTTGTCATTGATTTACTCAGTTGAGGATCTCATTGTAATCACTTTTAGTTTCTGTGAATTTTTTCAAATATTTCACCCTTTGTGAAAAGGGAAAGACAGCTCTCCCTGGTGGATACAATGTTATGTTAGTCTGTTTCGCAATCCCTTCTATTATTGCAAAATATGGAACAAACATAAGGGCGCGTGTGGTGCAGTGGTCGGAGGCGCCCTGCAACACACACGTGGAATCGATCCTCGCGTCCATCGTCCACCAAGCCCTTCATCCCTCCGGGGTCGGCAGATTAATACCAGACATGTCTGGGAGGATAGCAACACTGGCTCGATACATCGTCAGGCCACCGCGAGTCATTCTATAGGCCAGATATGCATTCTATCACCTTCAAGCGATGCTTAATGAAGACGAATGCATGGCTCATCCCTCAGAACCGAGAGCTTTATCCTTTTAACTACAATACATCACTTGTATGAAGGAAAATCACTCATTATAAGAGGTTCCGTGAGACAAAATTCGACATACTCCGATCAGTACAATATAGAAAAGACAAGAAATTTACCAAAAATTGCCATTTTTTTTTGAAAGCATAGCTATTATTGCTATTACCATTATAGTAAAGCAATTGACAGTGGATAGCTCTCAGTCTGTATTAATCGGGTTCTTCTAAGGTCTTTTTGTAACCTGAAAATTGACCGTAAACGATTTGTTGAACGATCGCCTCCTGCGTCAACGATAAATGGGGAATAAAGTGTACTTCACATTGGTTCATCATGAATGACATAAATATTTCTGTCAGAACTAGAACACGCGAATGTAACAGAACTCTTTAAAATGAATACTCATGGACTGTCGACGGAGTCAATCAGCTCATCATAGTCATTGCCGTTGAAAATCTTTTAAGAAAAACAATTTATCGTCGTGAAGTCGTAAATCATTAAATCCTACTCGGCGAGAGAACCGAACACCAAACACGTCCTTCCCGCTATATGTTGATATGATACGGGTTCATACTGAGGACGAGTTTTACCTCTATAGGGACGATGATAACTCGTCTAGTTGCCAACGTGGCCGAGTCTGTGCTATGACACAAGAAAAAGCACAACATTGTTATCTTGTACAGCTGTAGGCACGTTCCGCTTGTGTACGAACAATGGTAACTCGTCCAGTTTGTAGTTTTACGAGCGATATGCTATTCGTTGCATTGAGTGAAGAAGAAACACAATATTATCGTCTTGTACGGCTGCAGACGAGTTCCGTTTCTATACGAGCGATGACAACTCGTCCAACTCGTAACGGAGCTGAGTGAGATGTTAGTCATTGTAACGCGAGAAGAAAAAAACCCAACATCGTCGCTTTGCACGAACGAGAACATCCGTAACAACCCGGCGAAGCAATGCCGCTATTGCTGGAATTGCTCGCGTCCCGAATTGTATCGCACGAATACACAAAAACGAAACGAGGAAAAAGAACACCTAACAATCGATGAGAGGACGAGTTTCAGATATCCTCAAATGGATTTGTACTGATGCCGATTTTTCTTTCTCAGTTAGTACATAATGATAGAAATTAGTCTTCACTAAGGAATTCTGTGCAAGGACCTTATAACAACTACTTTTACTACTACTGTTATAACCATTACTATCGCTGTTGTTATTACTACCGTCCGATTTTAATTTCTATTCTTAACACTTCCTCACAGAGGATCAAAAATGTTACGGTGAGTTAGCGATTATTCATCCAAAAGTAAAGCTTAATATGAGATGCTATTAAATTAGACGCTTGTGGCGCAGTGGTGGGAGGCGCCCTGCAACATAGACGTGGAATCGGTCCCTGCACCCGTAGCATACTAAGCCTTCCATCCCTCCGGGGTCGGAAAATTGGTACCAGGCTAGTCTGGGAGGATAGCAGCACTGGCTTGACACACCGGTAGGCCACGGCAAGTTACTTTAAAGGTCAGATATGCATTCAATCACCTCCAAACAATGCTTAATGATGTCGAACGCACGGCGCATCCTTAATGGATCGGTCAACGCCGAGTGCTTTATCCTTTATTTACCAAATTAAGTTTTTTTTCTTTATAATTCCTAAATTTACTAGATCCAGCTTCTATTTATTACGCATCAAAAGCTAATAACTCGTCGAAAGTCTGCGGCACCCTTTCTTAGTAGTACTTTTGAAGTTATGTTCATTTCATCTGAAGTACTTCCTAATCAAAGAATATGTCAGGACTCAACAGTGATAACATATGTTTATCAACACAATGAAGTCTTTCAAAAATCTGGACGGTCTTAAGTGATTACCCCCACAAATTGCGGCATCTTCGCAACTGCGTATCCTCTAGAAGCGTAGGAATTACCTAGATTGCTACCCCTAGCGGGGCTAGGCAAAGTCAAACTCCTTCAATTAGGTTGGTGTTGCTGCCGGGGTGATAAGACTTTTCGTGGAGATTGCGATTCGAGCCCACGAAACACTTTACCGTCTCGATGAGAATGTGTTTCTTTCAACACCAAAATAACTATTTGCAAAGCAATCGACGTAGTCTCGATTTGCAAAAATTTTTTCTGCGTTGTTACATTGTCCCTGCATTTGTTTTCGTTCGGCGTTCTATAAATGCTCTTCGCTCTTCGTGAGCTCATCAACAATTTTTTTCTAACGTGAGCAACTCGTCCTGAGTGACCTCGTGGTTGGTTTCAAACTGACCCAACCCAAGTACACTACTATGCACTGTGGTCACGATCTCATGCAGACGACGATTTCGAGGAGAAAAAATTAAATCTGAAGCAAGTTTGACGAGGAAAAAAGAAAACGACGATATCGTTTGTGAATAAGAATCTCGTCGTGAGAATCGCTCGATCGGCGACGATTTCAATCGCGATCACGATAATAATCGTACGCTACGCCCCGTTATTGGCGTTGACCATCAGGAGAGAACAGCGACACGATCAGGCCGAGAACGAACGGACGGCGATTGATATCGGCATTGTCGAAAACGACGTGAGGTCCTGGATTTATAAAAGGGTGAGCTATAAAGCTTTTGACGTTGATCAATTCGTTAGGGATGCACCATGCGTTCGATGACATTAAGCATCCCAGAGATGATTGAATGCATATTTCGCTTACAAAATGACTTTCTGTAGTCTGAAAATGTATTGAGTTAGCATTTTCTTTTAGCCAAGGCTGAAGTCAATTCGACGATTCGAGGTAAGGGGTTGTTTCCCGGGGTGCAAGGATGGGACCAGGGACCTTTTTTTATTTTGAGGGCACCTCGCTATTGCGATTGCATAATAATTGCCAATGAATTTCAAAAAGGCAGATTATATTATCTTTGATTTTGCTATCGTTTTGGTCCTATGAATATTTTTATTCAAGCTTTGTAGATTGTGGTTTTTCGTTTAACTTGCAGTGAGATCATAAACTGAATGGTTGGCATTCGCCTGTGTCACCTGTTGATTTCATTAATAGTTAACTGTCTCGAACGGACACACCAATAGCGTCTCCACTTATTAATGTGTTCCTCACTGTAACTGACCATTATGTCCAATTACTTTATCCCAAAACCCCGCGCAATCGCGTTTTCTGGTTGCCTCAACCAATTTCCAGCAATTTTTCATCGGTAACGGTTTTTCCTGATCTTTCGAAAATGCAAATTAATTTTTCAATTAGTAGGGAGCTTCAGGGCATGACAAGATGCCAGAGCTCCAGAAGACACTATGCTTTAGCGCTCTACAGTTCATGGATGAAATGTATGCTAATATGTACTATGTGCGACTACGGTCCATTGTTTTTGCACCCTATGTCGAGTTCATTTCGGTGTTTTTTGTATTCACACTTAGCACACTATGACCATAAAAAAGGGATGAAGCTCTCGGCGTTGATCAATCTCTGTAGAATGCGCCATACATTCATTTCATTAAGCGTCGTTTGGAGGTGAGCAAATGCAGACCTGGCCTACAGAATGACTTGCGGTGGCTTGTTGATGTATCGAGTCAGTGCTGCTATCCCCCCAGACAAGTCTGGCACTAATTTGCCGACCCTGGAGGGAAGGAAGGCTTGGTGGGCCATGGGTGCGGGAGTCGATTTTATGTGAGTGTTGTAGAGCGCCTCCGACCACTGCGCCTCACACGCCCTTTATGATGATCATAGCAATTAAGATAAAAAACGGTTAAATGTTAGTCAAATTATGGGTCAGTGAAATTCTTGGAAAAAAGGTTTTTGCGAATCATTTTGTGTAGGGAATGGTTCTTCTGCTTTCACTTCTACTATTTTAATCTACTTTCGTCTAGCTATCGAAGGATTATGCATAATGTGGTAAAAGAAAATCTTTGGAACCCTGTCAATTCACAGCGCACACTGTAGTGTCTGTACGCGGTGTTATGCCTTATGGAACGCAAAAAGCATTTCACATACGCGACCCTCCTATTGTTCTTAGCGAGGGTGTAACCCTGGCAGTACGCTCTTTTGGCCCTGCTAAAGGTGTCAGAAGTGCTTTTGATGGAAAAACAGTTTCAACAGTCAGTTATGATTCATAATGAACAAGTAGCGTAGTAGTTAGAGATATCCAGAGAAAAGCATATTTGGCCGTTGGTTCGGTCCCGCACCGTTGGCAAATCGAGCCACCCATCGTATTTGCGATGCTTGATAGAATCGAATGCATGGCTCTTCTTTAAGGGACTGGTCAACACGGAATACTTTATCTTTTCTCTTTTAAGTAATGGTTTTAGAGATTCGAAGTAATTTGCTTATCTCAGAAAACAATTATTTGTTAAATAAGTCCCTTCGCACTTCACTCTTACTCTGAATTTTGAAAAGAATTTTAAAAATTGAGTAGAAAATAGGGGCTATGGTATAAGTGGTCACTCAGTGTTATAGAAAGTCGCTACCGTACTCATGTCTTAAATATAAGTCTATTAAAGGAAATGAAGGTTTATTTGCTTTCTGCAACCGTTTTCATTGAGCAGTACTTGAATATCACCAAATTTAACCCATCATTTAATTTTTAACAGTCTAGCGAAGTAGATTTCCTGAGGCTTATTGTAAAGCTCTAAGCTCCAATGAAAAAGTACCACAGGTGTTCCAGATCAATACCAGTCAGTTTTCATTCAGTTGTACCTCCTCTATTGATTTCCTGGCTCTGAGAGTTTTCTCTAGAAATCCGCTTTACAAATACGATAAACGATGTGGCTGGGATTTATGGCAGTTCTGTGGTCCTCACAACCACAAAAAGTGTTCGGTCAGCATGTTTGAAGTGGTAAATAGTGATCGGGCAAACACAAGGTGTCACTCGGTGTGCTGACCCGATTGTACTGCTCCCACGCGCGTTGACTGTCTCGTAATGCAATAAGATCTCTAAGCCTAAAATTCGCCGTTACTCATAATCAAGAGGGAGCGGAATGATCAGAAACAACCTCCACGATAGATTAAGATGGAAAGCTCACATATCAACATTATTCAGAAGTATTTAGTGTAGGATTAATCATGTAACTGCTGCCTTAGCCAACAATGCAACGCACCAGGGTGCAGTGCAGTATCCCCAATTGGTTTGTGGCGCTATATTCGAGTTTCATTAACCAACTGACTGTTACAGTGAGTTGCGAAGGGCGTTGACTGTTCAGTGATTTGTAGCGAGTCTAATGATGCCTACATAGCATCTTTAGATTTATCTTGAACATCGTGTAGAGCAGTGATAAAAGGTGCGCTGCAGCACACAGTGGATCGTTACTCTGTTTGATAACGCGTTCCGAGCTCACTAAGCCTTTCATCCATCTGGGATCGGCCAGTTGCTGCAAGACCACTCTTCGAGAACAAAAACGCTGACTTGTTACATCGCTAGGCTTCAGTAAATCGCTGTACGAACCAAATATGCCGTATTTCACCTTAACGATGCTTTACACAGTCCAGTGCCTAAGCTGTACCCTTCGAGGGTTGATCAACGCCGAATCCTTTGTCGTCTACCTTTTTTTTGGATATGTTGTTCTAAGGATAAAACTATAGGGCGCTTGTGGCGCAGTAGTTGGAGGCGCCACTGCGGCGCGCACGTGAAATGCGACCATGGCCCACCAAGCCTTCCATCCATCCGGGGTCGGCAAATTGGTACCAGACTTGTCTGGGAGGATAGCAGCACTGGCTCGATACATCGGCAGGCCACCGCGAGTCATTGTAAAGGCCAGATATGCATTCAATCACCTCCAATGATACTTAATGAAGTCGAATGCGCGGCGCATCCCTCAGGGATTGATCAACGCCGAAAGCTTTATCCTTTTATCCTTTATGTTGTTCTAAAACTTTTCGAGACACAAGAGCTGTGAGAGGTTAACTAACCTGGTCGCTATGTCAGCTATATATGCCACTAACTTAGTTCTTTAATTGTTGTTACTTATTCGTGATCTCACTCATATAATGGAAAGAAATCTGAAGACTTCGATTGTCAATTGGGAGACATGGGAAAAAATCGACATGAAGTTGGCCAGTGTAGGCTAATCTTAACTTCTTCGAGTTACAACTTTTAACCATCTTCTTAGGCTAACCGTCATTTAACCTCTGGGTTAATAATCAATACTTTCTTGGATTATTGAGCTATCACGAGGATGATAAAAAAGAAAGATAAAGCTCTCGGCGTTGATCAATCCCTGTGGGATGCGCCATGCATTCGACTTCATTAAGTATCGTTGGAGGTGATTGAATGCATGTCTGGCCTTCACAATGACTCGCGGTGGCCTGCCGATGTATCGAGCCAGTGCTGCTATCTTTTCAGACAAGTCTGGTACCAATTTGCCGACCCCGGAGGGATGGAAGGCTTGGTGGGCCATGGGCGCATTTCACGTGCGCGCAGTAGTGGCACCGTAGTGGCGCCTCCAACCACTGCGCCACAAGCGCCCTCACGAGGATGGTAAAGATTTTTATCAGGCTAACCTCTCGACGCTAGTATCTTTTTTCTAACTTCATACTGGCGGAATAATCCGAGGAAATTTTAGCTTCTAAATGATGTTTAAGCTTCATTATTATTCTTTGCTGTCTTGAAGGCTAATCGACCAAATCATTCACTCATTTCGTTATATTAGAAAATCAAAACATACTTCATCATCCCAAGATTTTTATTTTAAAAAATCTTATACCATTTTTTTGTTCAATCATGTGTACGGTGACGCAACGTAGGGAAGCAACAAAGTTGAAAATCCCGCCGATGAACTGATTTGACCACAAATCAAAGATCGAATGTCATCGAACGATGTTAGTGCTTCAGCTTCTTAAGACTGTAGTTTATCCAAACAGTAGAGAATTTGTTTTCTGTTCAACTGTGTCCTATTTGACTTCGATTTAATCAGCTTTTTATTATCTTTTTTTCATCCCTACTAGAATCTGAAGAGCTAAGAAGTGTGCGTTAGACACAACCAATCCGGACAACTGGAACAAAGAAATTGGAATGTTAATGACTATTGTTTGTGTTCCCGTTTTTGTGCTAACTGTCATCGTTGAGATTCTTGTTCACGCTGGTTGATGTAGTATGACATCACTATGTAGACGTTTCTTTATGATGTTGCGAAAAAAAAGAGAAAAAGAAAACGTCAACAAGGATGAATACCGTACACTGATCGATGTTGTGACTTAATTCTTTTGGAAGCCAGTGTTTCCTTAAGCAGACAGTGTCTCTGGAAAACGTTAGAAGTTGATCAATGCCTTAGGGCTATGCACTGAAATCCATTCGTAATATACTTTCAAGGAACTTCTATGTATATTCGACGTTAGTCACAATGACTTGTTATTGCCTGGCGGTGTCTCACGTCGTCGGTTTTTATCCTCCCAGGCAAATTTGACGCAAATTGGAGGAAACACAACACAGAGCTTAAATCTTTGTAATTGTTAGGGACTACCAAGTAATGTTCGTAGCAACTGTTGTTCTTGTTGTCGCAGTGATTCTGTAGGTGACATTCCAACGACTTCGCCTTCTTCAGAATCTCGGTATATTTTATGTAACGCTATCCATATATTTCGGCGAATTATCTATAATACTAAAGATGATCCATTATATAAATGAGCGCCATTTTCAAGCTTTGAAGAATTCTGGGATAAAACCGGTCGCCTTATGTATGGCAGCCCTAACCACTTTGGACATTGGACCTGTCGAAGAAAAAAAAAGGTTAAATTGGAAATTAATATACACGGGTATGATGGTTGTTGTCTTTGTGGGTGGTAACGCTTACGCTGTCACTGCGGTTCGGCTGTCAATCCTCAACGCTGTCTCAAATCGACCGAGTAGTTTTCAAAGCGGAGTTACACCAGGAAGTGCAGAACGGCAGGAATGAATTGGTCATCGTCATGACTTCATCGAATGAATCACCGTTTGGTGTAATTTTCAATTGTTTGTCAGTAAATGTTAAGTGAAATTATCAGTTCCTCTTTCGCATTTCGCTCATTGAATTTTTGCGGAAACTTTAGAACAAGAACAAAAATACACTGAAACGACGGTCTCTCACTTTAAATCCCATTTTAGACAATTTGAAGGTTAACATACTTTCCTTCACTGATAAGCTAACACGAGCTCCTTAAAGGATAAAGCTCTCGGCGTTGATCAACCTCTGAGGAATGGGCCATGCATTCGACTTCATTAAGTATCGTTGCAGATGACTGAATGCGTATCTGGCCTTTTACAGTGATTCGCGGTGGCCTACCGATGTATCGAGCCACTGCTGCTATCCTTCCCAGACAAGTCTTGTACCAATTTGCCGATCTCGGAGAGATGGAAGGCTTGGTGGCCCATGGGCGCGTAGATCGATTCCACGTGTGTGGAACAGTGGCGCTTCCAACCACTGCGCCTTACACACCCACGTGCGTTTTACCAAGCCTTTGTTGCGCTAACCTTTCGAAGCGTTCCATTTCTTCAGAGTCAACGAAGGAAAGTACATCTACCTATACTTTGTAGTGCACTGAAGTATCTACGACTATTCATACTGAAATTTGAAAGCCAGTTTACAGTAATGATTTCTAGTTAATTTTTTCTTTATGATTCATTTTGTTATAGTGAAGATATGATGTTACCAATTTCTCTTGGAAATACATACCACATTTCAACAAGTTCTATATCGACAAAGTGTTTTTTCTTTCTTAAATAAGGTGTCATAAGAGATCTACACCGTTTCTACTCTGTAGCATTCAGATGAACTTGTCGCCACATTGGAAACGGTGAACATTGGCGTCGAATCGGGTGTGTGGTACGTGAATCCATGGCTCACTTTCGTGGGCGACAACTCGTCCCGCGTCGACGAAGACACATGGGCGAATTTACTCGGTCAGTCAAGGGTGACGATGTTTCGTTTCAGTGAACGTGACACACGAATAGATGGCGATGTTGTCGTACGAGCTCGCGGACTTCCATGGCAAGCTTCCGACTGTCATGTTGCGCAGTTTTTTGCCGGACTTGAAATTGCACCGTAAGCTTCAAGATTCGTTATCGATCGGTTTTTTTGCACTGGATTACCGAAATTTTGAGTGTTGAGAAGTGGGTGGGAAGGTAATGATATTAAAATTACGAAACTATTATTATTAATTACCTGATGCTTGAATCGCCCGTCCCTCATTGGTTGCGCGGGCCCCAGCACAATCACCATTTTTCGGAGATTTACTGGTTAAGCCACTGTGGTTCCTGGAATCCTGAGGACAGGCTGGCTAAAGTCTGCCCTAGGTCGTCACCACGACAATCGCAACCCTTATGGACCAGAGGGAGATTTACCACTGTGCGACTTTTGATACCAAGACAGTGGTGGATCCTGGTATTGGTTTACTTTTAGCTAGGCTTCCTGATGAAAACGCCGGACTCCTTCTCAGCTTGGTAGACCCAACCGCAGGGACGAATCCCCCCGCTGTACTTAGTAGTCCGACACCCAGGAACACCTCCCAGCCACGATGAGGCAGTAAACCGTTGGGAGGACTATTATTATTAGTAGTTAGAAAATGAAAATAAACTTCATTTCGACAAGTGCGACCATTTCGATCGTAAATCGCACTTGCTAAAATCTTGGTAGCTTCGTCATGCAATCTTTATGGGACCATGCATGATTTATGAGACACCCAGTATAGAAGCTTCAGCATTCGTGGCTGTATAATTCATCTTTTAAGTTTCATTTTGTTTGAATTAGCGGTTTTGTTGGCTCATAAGCTTTATTTTCATTGATCAGGACTATTTAGTAAATTATTGTAAATCATATTTAAATTCACATTAACATATTAATTAAATAAAATATGTAGAGGACAGTATTGATCGGTCGATTTTTTAGGGGTGGCATAGCATTATGCTTATCAGCCGAAGGTCGTCGTAATGGTGAAGCTTTAGTTCGATTTAAGACACCTAAAATGCGAGAACTTGCACTGAAACGGCATCGACATTTCCTATTGTCAAGGTATTGATTCATTGATTGGTAGATCAAGTTTGCATACATGTGTTCTTAGAAGAACTTAGAAAGTCGTAAAATTTAATGCTGAACTGTCCTTCTGACTCAGAGCATCTAGTCTGCTGCTGTATTCCTATTGATTTATTTTGTCTAAATATCTAGTAAAGAACTCTCGCTATTATGTTTAGTTGAAACTTCTTCATTACTTACTTGGATACTTGGATGGCTCGTCTTCACTGGTTGTGCGGTTCTCAGCATAATCTCCATTCCTCGGAGTTTTCCTGGTTTAGCCATTGTGTTTCCCTGAAATCCCGAGGACAGCCTGGCCAAAGTCTGCCCCAGGTCGTCACCACCAAAGGCAGTCGCAGCATTTGTGGATCAGAGGCAACTTTGATACCAGGACGGTGGTGGGTGGACCCTGGTGTTGGTTTAGTCTTAGCTAGGCTTTGTGATGGAAACGCCAGACTTCTCAGCTTGGGAGACCGCACCATGGGACGAATCTCCCCGATGTACATTACAGCCCGACACCCAGGAACACCTTCCAGCAACGATGAGGTGGTAAACCGTTTGAAGTAACGTCTTCATTTATGATACTTTAATTAACACTTAGGAATTGCAATGAGTTGATTTCAACTCACGCGGTGCGAAAACAACGACCATCCTTAGGCTTTAATTTAACACCAATTTTGTTAATTGCACTAAAAAGCCCTAGTATCTAACTAAAGTTGTTGCCTGCAGAATAAAGGATAAAGAAAGAGCAAAAAACATAGATGAAGGAAGAGGATATCTGCCCGTTTTGTTCAACCACAGTGTGGAATTCCGATTCTGACCAGCAGTCGTAGTTTGTTCAATTTCTTTCCTTCAAGATTCGCATATCGAAAATGAACCCATTTGAGCAAGCGTCATTTTGTTCATTGGGATACGAGGAAGCTTAAATGCGTTTTTGTTCTTTTATTATTGCGTGTAGCGCAGTGGTCGGAGGAGCTCTGCAACATACACGTAGAATCGATCCCCGCGCCCATGACACACCAAGCCCTCCATCCCTCCGGGGTCGGCAAATTGGTATCAGACTAATCCGGAAGGAGGATAGCAGCACTGGCTCGATACATCGATAGGCCACTGCAGTCACTTTAAAGGCCATATGTGCATTCAATCACCTCCAACGATAATGAAGTCGAATATATGGCGCATCCCTGCATCGCATTTTTAATCTATTGTTTGTTAGGTTTATTCATGTTGTCATGACGTTTTTTAACACACTGACCATAGTATGAGCCATATATGAGTCATGTGCTTCTCTTCTTGTTGCATTTACATGTCTGCTATATTAACCACTTGTTATATTTCTGGTTTTCTATGAACATCATTACCACAACTTTGATATTTGCAAAACTTGTATTACAAGCCAGATTCTACCCGCGATCGCCCTTTCTGAGGGTTCACGTGTTACTCGCTGAACCACTGAAACTCTTGCTTTGCCTTTGGCTGTGTTTCTCCTTGAAAAGCGCTAGATTGAAAGATGCACGAGCGAAACCGACATTGTACTTGATCCCGAGCTACAAGTTGATTCACAAGATGACCTCACGATCTCTACTGAACTCGGAATGTGTCACAATCTGTAAATGTCAAATGTCATATACGTATCGATATGGTGAGAAGATTTCTACTAGCTTCATAGGAAAAACGTGTTAGATGGGCATAAATCATTTTCGGTGTAACCTTTACCTCTACCGTAATAATGTTTAACAAGCTGTAGGTATACTCAGTTCAATGTTAATAGAGAAATTCTCGTGCATTTTCAAAAAACCAACTTCTTCACGAATGTGTTAATGGTTGGCCGCAATGTTATAACAAGGATCAAATGGGTATTAGGGAAAAACGTAGCAACCGTATTTTCTCTTAGCTGGGTCCAACAGAGATTGGCGATGCTCTAATAGAGGCTTACAATAGCTTCAAAATTTGTGAAAGATTTGTATTACTTCAACAAGTTCTCAAATCATTAGTACCTTAAACTTGTACACTGAGTATAATTAGCTAGGAAATAAGTACGTCTCCGGATTATTCGGTTTTATGACAGTCATCGTCATCTCTTCCTTCGAATTCTCCTTCCTAAGTTGAAAAGGGGCGCGTGTGGCGCAGTGGTTAGAGGCGCCACTGCGACACGCACGTGGAATCGATTCCTGCGCCCATGGCCCGCCAAGCCTTCCATCCCACAGAGGTCGGTAAATTGGTACCAGACTCGCCTGAGAGGATAGCAGTACTGACTCGATACATCGGCAGGCCACCGCGAGGTAAAGGCCAGATATACATTCAATCACCTCCAACGATACTTAATGAAATGGAATGCATGGCGCTTCCCTCAGGGATTGATCAACGCCAAGAGCTTTATCCTTTATCCTTTAAGTTGAAAAACGGCGATCAGTTTTTACTCTAACCGTACCACCAGCAACAATACGTCAACGGAAATGATCTGAGGAACACAAACCGCCATTGACTGGAGCCTCAGCTTAACTGTGTTCAATACCACTTTGTTCACTCCAAATCATTCCCGTTGATGGGTGATTGCTGATGGCTTCGTTAAGGTAACAAAACGTGATTGAGAGAGAGACAGAGCAAAGATCTCAATGGTGTAGCGAGTAATATGCGAGCCTGTGGGATGGCTAATCTTTGGTTCGAATCTGGTACGGTGGCCGAGACTTGCAAATATGTCATCATCATTGTGGCTCTATTTCACATAATACCCTGCCTTGAAAAAATAGTGGGCAACAAGAAAAAAGTGAAACATTGAAACATTGCCTTGTCGTTTTAAGTTTACTATTTTACTGAGAGAAAAGTGAAATTATGGATTACAATATATATAATGTAACACTATTATTATAAGCTATATTATAACCACGAGATTGCTGAGATGTTTGCAAAACACTGGACCGCAAGTGTGCGCGGTGCGGAACGAACGTGCTATTGTTCTTTTCGTTGAGTAACGCGTTCACCATCACACCATGCGGGTCCTCCGTTTCGCCTGTCTCTCAGCTAGTTCTATCGACGAATGCCGTCAGCATTCACCGGTCAGCGGGATTGATCTGGGGAGCCCACGTCGTCATTGAACCCAGCAAAGTTGAGGCTGTAGTTGAATTGACAATGTTTACTTTTTTTCTGCCTTCTACGATTTTCATAGCAGGGTGTTACGCAAATATCTCAGCAATCTTGTGATTCTATTTAGCTTAATACCCTCCTATAAAAATCATTGAAGGCAGAAAATAAAAAGTGAATATTGTGTACTATTATAACTATTATAAGAAGATGTTTAACCACAACAATGCTAAGATATTTGCAAAACGCTGGATCGCAGGTGTCTGAATTGTGGATCGAACATGCTATAAGCCTCACCGGCTGTTAACGCGTTCACCCCAACGCCATGCCCTTCCCCCGTTTCACCCGTATCTTAGCTACATCTATCGATTAGTGCCATCAGCAATCAGCCGTCCATGGGATTGATCCAGGCAGCCCACATTGGCATTGAACCCGGTTAACTTGAGGCTGTAGTTGAAAACACAAAGTTTACTTTTTTATTTTCTGCTTAGTAAAATTTTTACGGAAGGGTACTATGCGAAATACAACCACAACGATACTGCTATATTCGCAAAACTTTGGACCGCAGGTGTTCGCGGTGGCGATCGAACATGTCATTATCCTTTCCGAGAGCTAACGCGTTCGCCATCACACCATGCGGGTCCTTCGTTTTGCCCGTCTCTCACTTGTTAAATATTTAAGTTGTCTTGAGTTTTTTTTTATTTCTTATTGAGCAAGCCGGCAATCAGATCTCAAACAAGGTCAACAGAAATAATAATTGATGAGAACGTGACGTAATTTGATGATAATTTCAGATACATAGAGGTGTATAAAGCGACTGCTGAAGAATTTCTACACGTTGCAGCTGGTTAGTTTGATTTTTTTCTCTCAGGAAATGTCACTTGTTTCTCTCGTTATTTTCTCACAGTTTTTTCGTCTTATTTTTTTCCGTTTCGCGAAAGCTTCGTTTGTCGTTTTTCATCTCCTAGATTCGCATACTATTTCCTTGAAAAGCTTGCATTGCGCGCTGGCTCAGCAAAACATTGCGAATCATGAAAGAGGTAGAGATCCACTGTCAGTCCTTACGTTGGTCGCTTTTTTATTTCTTTGACTGCAAAAAAAATCTGCTAGTGATTTTTGTTCTTTTCTTAAAATTCGTATACTTACCGATTTCATTTTCATCTCCAACGTTTCTATTCTTCGTTGTTCTTTCTTTCTCCTCTCCTTCCATTTATGCTTCTTCTTCCCTATCTGTTTTTCTCCCTCCTCTCTCTCTCTCTCTCTCTCTCTCTCTCTCTCTCTCTCAGTCTCTGTGTGTGTGCTCTATAGTAGATTCGGTTTCTTCTCAATCAGTTCATTTCTGTGCTCTGAAGATTTTTCGAAGAAATTAACAACTTTCTCTTCTTTTCGCTTCTCTGCCTTTCAGTTCATTTTCACTAATGTGGATCTCTTCTTAAAAAAGATCCAAAAAACCTATTTTGCTGGAGTTGCCATGTTCGCATTCCTATCTGTGTTACTTCTTTCACAATGGACCACTACCATATTTCCTAAGTTGCACGAAGCATTTCTAACAATTTCCTAAGAATTTTTGAAATTCCCGACATGGTGTTCCATTTATTAGGGTCCGCCTCGGTAAACCAGTTACTAGGCTATAGCGAATGCCTTAACAGAACCGCACCAATTTATATTGTCGTCTCTTTCTTTCACAGCTACGTGAAGTCTCTATATGGTCAGATTCTTAATAAATTGCTACCTCATCGGTCGAAATCGATTGACTAATTGATTGCTTCGTTTTTGAATCGATAAGTAAAAACGATCGATGTATAGTGCTCTCACTGCTATTGGTTGACTGATGAATTTTCCTTCTTTGAATAACCACTTTCATTTAACCTCGTTATCAGGAATTAATATTCCGTATTTATTAGACAAAACGAGTTTGTTAAATAAACTTTTATTCTGACTAAAGTTCGACGACTTGGACTTGTTCAAACCAAGAATGAATGGCTGTGGACACTCGACTTGAACCATTATGCTTCTGAAGAAGGCGAACGCGCCGAAACAGCCACAATAAAGCAAGTCTTGTAACAAACTCGTCTTAACTTATTAATACAATAATGTGATGATGGGTGAATAGGGAGCGACGAATGTTTTGACGTGATGTCCCAACCTTTCTGTTTACTAGATTTATCATTTTTTCTATTCATATGACCTGAAATGACATATTGCATCGATCCAAGCATTTCCTTCATTTGATTCGTTTTTTCTCATCTATCATTGATGAAGGTGTTTCGGTCCCTGTATTGGTTCAGCTGCCACTTGAGGACTTTGTCTTCTTCATCGATTCTTCGGGAATTCTAGACATCTCCTGTGGAACGTTCTCATGTTTTCATTATGTACAGTCGCTGAATTTTGTCGAAAGGATGGGCCTTTTCCCAGCCATATCCGTTATTAATTTGTGGACTCCAGAGAGACTGGGGCTGGAGGAGAAATGGCAGTTTGTCCTAGATTGGCGTTGAACCAGCGACCGTGCGTAAATCGCACGTCACCTCTAACTACTATGCTTCTCGCTTTTACACCCTGTTAGTTATTCAAATTTATTCGAAATAAACAAGCCTTTGTAATGTCGTCATCCATTCATCACTAACACCGCTACCACGAACAGTTCGAAGACCATCTCTGCTTCCGCCTATCAGCTCACCACCACCTTCATGTATTCCCAAATCTGAGAGAACCAGATAAATAAAAATTTTGCTCACCTTAATCTTTTCTCATTTTCACCTTTACAAAAACTCTAACCTTAACTGGTTATCCATTGCTTGTTTTTCAAGTTTGGTTTCAGTGTCGGTTTCTGTTTTTCATCAATCATTTTTCTCAAAAGGAGGCGAATCCCTGAAACGTTAACTTTTGTGAAGAAATAAGGGCTGTAATAACAATCTCGTGTTTGACCCGCATGGTGTGGTGGTGAGCGCGTTACTCCCCGGAAAAGACAATAGCGCGTTCGTTCCCACCATAGACACCTGCGGTCCAGAGTTTTGCAAGTATCTCAGCATCGTTGTAGTTATATTTCGCATTATAACCTATCATTAAAAATAGTAGGCAGTAAATAAAACGGTCAAGATCTCGTGTTTGTTCATAAAAAAAGAGTGAATGATTTTTCTCTACTTGACCTTCACACCTCCCTAGCATAACCCTTTCTCGATGATATTGCCAATCATCAATTTGCCAATTTATTCCACAATCGTCGAGGCTTACAAAAATAATTCTTTACATTTTTGTTGAGCAAACGCAAGGTGTTATTTCATTCTTTGTTTACGTAGAAGCTGACGTTTCAACGGATCTCGCCTTCCTCAGAGTCTGGAAGGGTCAAGTTGACAGCAATCTATTCGGCCAAACACCTCCATAGCCAAGCAGAGGAAACGCTAAGCCAAAATTTCAACCACATCGGTTAATAGAAAGTCGGTCGTGAGAATTCTGCTCACGAAAGTGTTTATCTTAAAAGAAAGTTTTAAGCCTAAGGATTTTTCTTTCGTTTTTATTAGCGACATGATTCTTTGGAAACTAAAATTCAGCAGTATCGAGCTCCCACGGAGAAACCGGTTTAAATTCACTGTTTTTTTTTTTGTTTTAGTAAGCACACAGATGGTTGTTACTACGCTAGTTATTCACAAATACTGACGTTTCGGCGAATTTCGCCTTTTTCAGAGTCTGGAAATGTCAAGTGCAAACTAGTCAGCCAAACGTCTCCATAACCCCAACATAAAAACCCCGAAACCTAGGTTTCAATCGCACTGGAAACAAAATTACTTCTTTGCACATTCATCGCTTTCTATTAATGTTCCACTGAGTTTTCCACATAAAAACCAACCGCTCAGAGTTTCGTGATTTTTATGTTAGGGTTGTGTAGGCATTTGGCTAAATATATTGCAATGAACTTGACCTTTTCCGTGCTCTGAGGAAGGAGATTCGCCGAAACGTCAGTATTTGTGAATAAGAAGTATTGTGACAGTCTCCGTTGTTTTTCTTCCATCTGTAGGCACATTGTGGCAAATTTATACATTTTTATTCCTTCTAAAACATAATATGTGACAAATACCGTTTTTTGACACATGCAGAATGCGTGGGTATTTACGATGGGGTAGCTCAGTGCTATAGTCACGGCCACGGTTCTAGTTCGACACCGGTCTGGGCTCAACAAGACCGTCATCCCACCGCGATCGGGAAATTGGTGATAAACGGTGTATGAAATCAGCTTAGTTTTATCTAATCTTCGTGGGGACGCTTTGGTACCGCCATTCCATGAATCCATAGAGAATCGACTCGACCAGCATTCATCGACGTTAATAAAGAAGATGTAAATCGTCAAGCAGCAGCTTAACCCGTATGCTTTACTCAGTGATGGATGCGGAGAGGAAGATCGAATGCACTAAGTCGAGGGATCTGCATAGTAGATGTGAAAAAGGGTCTTATAAAATACAATGTATTTCGTTTAAAAAAAATATGTATATTATATATATA
>MQTX01000074.1:1053813-1080263 GCA_009735665.1 Angiostrongylus cantonensis
AAAGATAAATTTAATTGGAGTTACTTGAGGGCGAAACCAGTATTAGGTCTATTTAAAAGACAAGGTGAATTTACTGGTAGTTTTTGCGGAGCAGGGTCTTGTTGAAAGGAATTTTAATCATTTTCTAGTATATTGCGACCTTACCTCTCTTTGGGTATGGGTAGTGCTTGTCTGGCCAATTTCGGCTCAAATTGGGATGCGTCGAGGGCCACACTGTTTAATTAACGCATGCTTTTAACATCGATGTGTGTTATTTTGCACACCACCGTACCATTTTTTTCTGGTAGTCATGCCGTTCAATACCCACAATGCTCCGGTTGGAGCCCAACCGGTCCACTCGAGATCCCTTTCTCTCCTGTATCAAGAATTGGTACCATACTCATCTGAGATCAACTCATACCTTCCAATTCACAGAAACCGGTTACATTTTGAAGCGAAGGTCTGTGAATGCCCTCATACGGCTATTACCGATGGAGGACTTTTGCGGGAAATAGATCCCAGGAAGTGAATCCATGCAGGATGATCTGTGATCCGTACATGTAATGCCGAGTTTTCAATTAAAATAAATAGGATAGCAGTACTTATAGTCAACTTATCTGAAGATCGTTTGATTTCCTACTGAGGACAGAAAGAGAGAAGAGAGGGCCGTTAGCGCAGTGGTTGTTAACGCACTCCATAAGGAAACAAGGTACTGGTTTGACGCCATACCCAACGCTCTTCTCCAATTCACGTACGAACGTCTTAGCTGGACTATCTTCAAGATTTTAAGGGGAACTGACTCGATCAATAGTCCATAACATTCATATGGAAGCCAAAATCGTCAAGGAGCGGCTCAAACAACGCGCGAAATGTTCGAAAACCATAGTGGACGATGCGTGCGAGGAAAACTTCTCGAGTGCGGGAACTGCCGGGATCCGCACAGTAGATGTAATGACGGTCTATGTAAAAATAAGTTTACTGTTACGCTACGATGAGGTTTTCTTATGTACTTATAGATAGTATACAATTATTGTCATAATGTTGCCGAGACATTTGCACAACTCCAGACCGCTGGTGCCAACGATGAGGAGCGAACGCGCTGTCATCCTTTCCAGCGAGTCCCAATGACGGTGATTGCTGATAGCTCCTATAGCTGCATAACACGGCTGAGATACAGGCCAAACAAAAGACTACATGGTGTGATAGTGAACGCGTTAGTCTCTGAAAGGGTAATAGCATGTTCGGTCCCTACCGCAGACAGCAGTCTGGAGTTTTGCAAATATCTCGGCAACTTTATGGTTATCTGCATAATCGCCATTTTAGGAGATTTGCTGGTTACGCCATTGTGGTTCCTTGAAATCCCGCGGACAACCTGGCCAAACTCTGCCCCAGGTCGTCATCACGTCAGGTAGTCGCAGCCCTTGTGTATCAGAGGGGGATTTACCACTATGCGACTTTGATAACAAGAGGGTGATGGATCCTGGTATTGGTTCACTCTTAGCTAGGTTTTGATGGAAACGCCGGACTTCTCAGCTTGGGAATCTTGCCAAGGTAATAGATTTTCCGCTGTACATCGCAGTCCGACACCCAAGAACACCTCCCAGCCACGATGAGGCGGTAAACCATTGGGAGGACCATTAAAAATTAGTGAGCAGTAAATAAAAGTTGACGGCATTAAGTTGTTATATGCTGTAGTACTTTTCGTTTCGGGAGATAACAATTCTCCTTCTTAATTGTTATGTTCACGTCTGTTTGGAAGTCAGATAAGTTAACGGTGATTGGGTTCAACATGAGTTGACATCAATTCTCCTTCTTAATTGTTATTTTCACGTCTGTTTGGAAGTCAGATAAGTTAACGGTGATTGGGTTCAACATGAGTTGACATGGCAACAACAGTCCAGACTCGGTCCCATTTTGGCTGAACAAAGTAGCGTGGATATTTGATGACGTTATAATTCGATTGAAAATTAGTGAGCAGTAAATAAAAGTTGACGGCATTAAGTTGTTATATGCTGTAGTACTTTTCGTTTCGGGAGATAACAATTCTCCTTCTTAATTGTTATGTTCACGTCTGTTTGGAAGTCAGATAAGTTAACGGTGATTGGGTTCAACATGAGTTGACATGGCAACAACAGTCCAGACTCGGTCCCATTTTGGCTGAACAAAGTAGCGTGGATATTTGATGACGTTATAATTCGATTGAACAGGCCGAAAACATTCACTTCGATAAAGGCCCATGATATGCCACGACAAATGTGCACTTTGTCTATTTGTTTGCAGTGCTGTCCAAATTCTACTCGAAGGAAGTAGTTGTGTCTAAAGTGACCTAGAAGAGACGATGAGACCTTTGAGCCACATTCTTGTGGAAGACCGTGAATCGTTGTTGTCCAGCTGTCGTATGCAACTGATACGAATCGATCTGCAGAAATTTATATCCCATACGTAACAAGGGCTGCGTTCACGTTGTCGCATGGTGCAGCAAGATGAGACGTTGTTTACGCACGTGCGATGGTCTTTGGTTCGATGACATGCTCAGTAAACAGCTTGAAATCCTTTAGAATTTTCATCTGTGTTCCATCTAGATTCTTTTGTCTTGCTATTTTTGATGCTAGAGGTACTCGGAATTTCTTCAACGGGCAAAATCATCCCCTTTATGAATTGTTCAGCTTCACCATCATTAAGTCAATGAACACTACGTGGTGAACTTCATCATTTTCTGTATCACTTCCTTTTCCATTTTCTCCTCAATTTCTGCGACCCTTTCCTTGAGAATCCTCATCGATTACGTTTCTTTGAAGTTCAGTTATCTTTATCAATATAATTTTTTGATAGGACCCACTACAAGCAGTCCAAGTTCTCCGAAACAAGATGGATCGGATCTGTTCATTTTCGCACATCAGGTTTAAGTTCTGTGAGGAGTAATCAAGCAAGGAAATGATCCTACATAAAATAGAGAGAAAAAGCAGGAAAAAAATTCCGAAAATCTAATAACGTTGAGGTCGAATTGAAACCCTCATATTCTATTCTATAATATTTTATAGTGTCTGTGGAACAAAACAAGTAGAAACCATTAAAAAATACTGATACTTTTTATTTTGATATTTGTTATTCTATGGGTGCGTGTGGCGCAGTGGTTCGACGCGCGCTGCGACACACACCCTTGGATCGGTTCCCGCGTTCGTGGCTCACCAAGTCTTCCATTGATGAGGTTCAATGCATGGCGCATCCATCAGGGATTGATCTACACTGAGAGTTTTATCCTTTACCCTTTCATTTGTTATTCCGAGTTTTTTTTATTGAAAATATTCCGTCAACCTTCATAATTTTTTTTCTTTTATTGTTCACCTTATTCTGTGTTTTTTTTTTGACAAGCGTACATGAGGTTTTTAAAATTTCGTTGAAGCCTCTCGTCAGGAACCCAGTCAGCCTTTGTGGAGCAAAAATTGTCTTAACGATATTTGCTTACCAAAAAAAAAAAAAGAAAAAAAGTGGACTTATCGACTAAGGCTGAGGTAAATAGAGTCGATTTTAAGAATTCTTATCTTATCATCCTCGTTTTTTTCTTGCTTTGGTAAGATATTGTCTTAGAAAAAAATCAGGACCGTATTTGCTTATGCGTGTTGCCGTTTTAATACAATAATGTACATTTAAAAGGTGATAAAGCAGGATGGACTATTGATCTGAAACTTCACGCCATCTACCGAATGTCGTCGTATACTTAACATCATATCAAATATCGGATAGAAAATAGGCCAATGGTTAGTGGTTCTTGAGACACACAAAAAGTCATTGGTTCGATCCCGCACCTTAGCCAGAACAAACGAAGTTTTCATTTTGAAGGCCCTGGGACCGCACTCTTTGGCTCACGCATTATTTCATACTCATTTCACTCTCACGCATTGGTGTGGTCCGGAGTATGATGGTGTGCAAGGTAACACTCATCACAATAAAAATAATGCGTGAGCCAATGAGTGCGGTCCCAAGGATCTCAAATTGGACCGAAATTGGTCCCCCAAGGCACTAAATGTCCCCAAAGTTTTTATACTTCCGGCATTGACCGATTGTTAGCAGATTTAACTGGGAGGCCTCCGCAAATCATTGTCTGTACTAAATATGCGTTCAATCACCGCTATGATAACGAGTGAAGTCTAATGCATAGCGCAGATGTAAAGAATTGACCAAGGTCAAGTCTTCTATCGTTTGTCCTTTGAGGATAAGAATAGTACACTGAGTTTCTATTACTGTTTAGTCTTCATCACGTAATATATAGAAATAAAAATTCACAACAGAATAGAGCTGAACGAACTTTTCCACCAATAACATTGTTCGATTCGGTTAAACCACAAAATATTCCGTTGCGAATTGAATCATATCTATTTCATCCAGAACACTGTGATTTTCAAGATCTTCGCATGGTCCAGGAACTATCCATCGTTTTTTGGTGGGAAGTGATTGATGCAGACAGTTTGTGTCAGTTAGCCATACTGAACATCATCGTCATACCCCGGCCGTGTACGGCACGTGCCTTTTATGTCCTTTGTTCGTCAACAACATCTGCCAAGTAGGTCAACAAATGCACAACTTTTTGTTTGAGAACTGTTCAGTGTTTGTCCTGTGCGGTAGGAACTTCATATGTGATCAATCCGGATGAAATATGGAAAGTTCGAGAGGGATTTGAACTCTTAGTATGCTTAAACTCATTTTAACCGACTTCAAATTTTCTTTGTCTGCGTTATTTTTCGTATACGATTGTCGTCTGGAATGAAATTCTTTGACGCTTTCGATGATTTACGTCTATTGGTAGCCCATCCTACTCTTAGTCTTTGAAAATGATAAGATTGTCATGAGGGTCATACGTCACTTCTACTGTTTGTTCTCTTCATCTGATGAACTGAGTTCGTATCAGTTCGAATACGGTATCACATTAAGTATGGCCTACGGTTTGGCTACAAGTTTTTTTTAACACACTTGCTACTAGAGTTAGAAACCAAATTTTTTTAAAAATGCTTTTTCAAGATTTCTATCAATGATTTTTATGCCACACCGTCGTACACTTCGTGTAGATTTCCATCCGGTGTTTGAGTTCGTGATGGCGATGATCGAGCGATTTGTCTCATGTTCTCCTCGTATCTGTCAGCGTAGATCGACACATTAGCACTTGATATTTTTGTAATCAAACAGGGTTATGTGACACGATGTGTACTGATTTCTTTGAATACTTACATACTTGAGGGGCTGTCTTCACTGGTAGCGCAGTCTCTGGGGCACTTTCCATTTCAATCTTTCCTGTGGCGTTCGCGAGGCACATTTCATTACGATGACTGTCTTCAATTAAGCAATTCGTTTTTAATGTATGACCATCTAAGAGGAAAGATGTGGAGAAACAACATACTGTGAGATGTTCTCGGGAAATATTTGCATACTTGTTCATTAGTACCAGGGACTAAAAGCCTAAGGCGCTCGACGTTAAACAAACCCTTAACGCCTTAACGATGTGCCCTTTATTCATGTCCAGTACACAGCATGAAGGTAACTGAAACCATATTCTTACAGTGTGGTGGTCACCGTTGTAAAAACTCAGTGCTATCGTATTTCCAGATAGATTTGTTATAAATCCTCAAACAACGGATGCACTTGTGTCGAACTGAAGACCATATGTCTGTTGTAGTACACTTTTAACCACTGCACCATATGCGCATTGATGAGGTAGTAGAGTAGCATTGTAATGATAGGAGTAAAAGCTAAATGATAAAGCTCTCGACGTTGATTAATCCTTGAGGGATGCGCCATGAATTCGACTTCATTTAGCACCGTTGGAGGTAACTGAAGGCATGCATACCTGGCCTCTACAATGACTCGATGGCCAACCGATGTATCAAGCCAGAGCTGTTATCCTCCCAGACAATTCTGTTAACAATTTGCCGATCCCGGAGTGATGGAAGGCTTGGTGAACCATGGGTGCATGGATCGACTCCATGTGTGTGTCACGGTGGCGCCTCAAACCACTGCACGACACGTACCCTGTGATAGAAGTACAGTAACGTTTTCATTATGGAAACATCGCATGTTTTTCATATCCAGGCTGGAATGGACCATTTGCTAACGAACTGCAATAATTTATTCAGCGTTGGTGCAACCGGCCATTATAGTCATCTAACAAGAAAATTCTCAAGGTATAGCTTTTCCTCTCTTGCGTCCGACGTCATCCATTCGTAGCTGAGTGAGATCCTTTTCTTCCAGCAGAATATTGATAGACCCTGACGATTTCGACATGTTTTTAATTTTTTTTTATTTTCTAAAACATCAACATAATTTATTTGTGCTGGTTTTTTCATCGTTTCATATTTATATCACTTAATATCTGGTCACATGACGACTGTCATCGTTTTTCAAGTGAATGGATTCGGAATATTTTCAATAGAATAGTTATCAAAATCATTTTGAAAACCCTCTTCGGCTAGTAGACCGTGTTTATACAGTTTGCTATTGATTCGGTAGACTGCTATCGTTTAGCTTAGGTTACGAAGTAGTGAACAAAGTTTATCTTCTTAGACTGTGGTGGTGCTTCATTCAGTTAAGCGACAAGTATGGTTCGATACTTGGAATGAAGTGTCTTGGTGCTAATGATCCTTAACGGTATCGGAGTGTTGAGCTTTTCTTTAAACAGTATCCTCATGGATTTTTGTTTAGCAGAAGTGCTGACGATTCGATAATACCTGTGATGAAATGTTTTTGCTGTTGGTGACCCTTAACTATATCAAAATACTGATACAGTACGTTGTTTTCACTAATACAGTACTCTCACGGGTTTTTATTCAAGAAAATAAAGGCTTCTTTAAGTGAAAGGTACGATTTCATATAGTGGTGTTGTTCAGCGTTATTGATTAGTAAGCTCACAAATTCGTGCTTCATCTATAAAGCTACTGGAAAGCAATGAGGAACTCTCATTTGTCGTTTGTACGAAGATGTCTTTTATAGTCAGAATTTATCTACCGCTAATGAAATAAGTGTTTTTTTAAAAGTTTTTTTTCAAAACATTCAAATTCGGCTTTGTCACGCCAGTTTTGGTAGGGCCAGAGCAATTGTGTGCTCACGACTGTGGTCTTATTGTGCTGCAATACAATGCACACCGTCCATAACAATGTACTCTGCCGTGATTCTCTGGACAAATTACTAGTACGGCATATTTGTGCTAATTAGCACAGTTCTCTGTAATCAATTTCTAATAGCCAATTCTCTAGACCTGTCATTCATTCGTCTTATTCCGTCGTTACTTTTTTTGCCGCAGTTATTCTTCTTATACCTGGGTAGTGGAAGATGTTGAATGTTTAGGTCTTCTGATTCCCGCAATGATAATATTGATACAACCACAACGTTGCTGAAATGTTTGCAAAATTCTGGACCGCAGGTGTCTATGGTGGGGAACGAACGCGATATTGTCCTTTCCGGAGAGTAACGCGTTCATCACCACACCATGCGCGTCCTTCGTTTTGCTCGACTCTCAGCTAGTTCTATCGAAGATTCTGTCGATCTTCCCCACCATAGACACCTGAGGTCTAGAGCTTTGCAAATATCTCAGCAACGTTGTGGTTGTATTTCGCTTACAAACTGCCGTGAAAATTGTAGTAGGGAGAAGAGAAAAAGCTAAAACATTGATAATATTGATATTAGAGACTTTTTCCTTTCAGCCCATATAGTTTGATATTTGTATTGTGCATTTTACAGAAAGCTTTACAACGTGTCTGTTATTTTTAATCCTTTCGTCATCGTTACAGTAATCCATGAATGTTACTTACTATAGTCGCCAAGCGGAAGTGAATCTTCTTTCCCTAAATTTTCGTGTTTTTGACATTCTTCTGCTAATAACACGACGGCGTGACAATGTTGATTCTGACGGCCATGATGAATAGTTAATGATTTTTCAAATGAGTAATGTTAAGACATCATACAGCCTACTCTGCTAATGTCATAATGACGTTAAGAAATGCTCGCCGACGTTGTATTATTTTTTCATTATTTCATTTTGTTTGACCCGTCTTCACGTCTACCGTGCCGATCCCAGCACTTCTCACATTCGATTCGTTTCCTCGCCTCCATTGTCCACGAAGATCTTCCAACTTTTACGCCCGACTTCGGTTGCTGCTTGACGATTTTCATTTCATTTTTGAATGACGTAGAACGCTGGTCGATCAATTCTGCCTGGAGTCCTGAGATGGTCGGGCTGGAGCATTTCCAATTGGATTGAAGAGAGCGATTTTTTTCGCAGACAAGTCCGGTGCCAATTTCCCGACGTTGGTGGGATGAGAGGCTTGGCTGGCCCAGAGCGGAATGGGACTAGCACCATGCTCGTGATGACCGGCACCACTACCACTGTGCTATCCGCACCCTGCCGACGTTATAACGGTTATTTTTATGGAGCAGTTGTCCAGAAATCGTATCAGAACTCACTTTTGGTGGTGGTTGAATTTTGCCAAAACATTATTGTCATTCATTTTCCATTTCTCTAAAACGTTCATAGCTCACACTAACTGTGATCGTGAATATTCGTCCTTAATGAAAGAAGCTTTTTTTTCATTGTTTTCGCTATAATTTTTTCACGTCCACCAACAAAACGGCAACTGTCAACTACCGTCACCAATTGTTTGACGACCATGTAAAAATCATCTGATGACGAACATTATCAGCTCATAGGCCATACGCGGCGTTCAGAGACGTCAAGGTTCGAAAAATGTTTCATTTGGTGACGAGAACGAAGTGAAAGCATCGCGAGCAGATGAATATGGTATTATGAACGTCTTGACCTAATCGGATTATTGTGTCGACCTCGATGACATGCAAATGGAAATTTTTCTCTTTATGTAGGGTATCTATAGACATTTTTAAGCAAAGAATTCATCCAAAGGTCACAAAACTACAAGTATCAACCCGTACAGGGCGCGTGTGGTGCAGTGGTTGGAGGCGCCACTGCGGTGCGCACGTTAAATGCGCCCATGGCCTGCCAAGCCTTCCATCCCTCCGGGGTCGGCAAATTGGTACCAGACTTGTCTGGGAGGATAGCAGCACTGGCTCGATACATCGGCCGGCCACCGCGAGTCATTGTAAAGGCCAGATATGCATTCAATCACCTCCAACTATGCTTAATGAAGTCGAATGCATGGCGCATCCCTCAGGGATTGTTCAACGCCGAGAGCTTTTATCAACCCGTACAGAAAACAAATACACTATCCATTATCCTTGTGTTTGGACAAAATAACCCAGGTTGAGAAGACCTTTGTCTTGTTCATGTTCTTCTTCTGCTCTTTCTTCATCGTCTTTATCTTGTCCATTTCTCATTTCCGCGTTAGTTTTGGTTTAGCGAGAAATCATTGTGAAACCATAAGGGAGTGAGAAGTGACTGTAAATCCACAACAGAGCGAAATTTCTATGTGCCTGAAAAGACATACACCTACACAGACAACAGATGAACAAACAGATACACATATACAAAGTAATATACATATACACTTATACACTCAGACATACAAGTACAGCTAATGGACAGATTGAACTCGTGAATAGAGTGTAGAAGGATGAAGCGTTCGACATTGATCAATTCCTTAGGGATGCACCATGCATCGGACTAAATTCGTAGGATCACAGGGCTAACGGGATGCATATCTGGTTTTTACAACTGACTTGTGCTGACCTACCGACGTATTAAGTGATTTCCCAAGGCCGACTTTCGATTAACCTCAGCATTGTTAAATAATTCGCGTTCTCTTGGTAATAACAAGCGAACTATCAAGTCGATAGTACCCAGGATCGACTTTCTATTAGTCTCGGCATTGAATTATGAATTCGTCGTTTTCTCTCTTAGCAATCTCGAGCTTGTTAAACAGCATACGTTTACTTCCATACAATAACACACATGCAACACAATCGTAGCTGACGTTTCGGCAGAATCGCCTTCTTCAGAGCCCCTTTTTTCATCTGTCTTCCACCGAGGAAGAACAGCCGCTCAGAGTCGCAAATGCCTGACGACTATCAAAATTGTTCCTTCGTCACACATTTCATCTTCCTTGCGAACATTTCGTTCCGTTTGCTTCGTAGTGTGGCGCGGAGTAGTTCCATTTCGATGCCTTGTACTTGTTGGCTGTCCTCTGGTTAACCGAATATCTCGTGAAGCCGTTTCCGTTTCATGAACTTCGGCACGACTCGGTGTTGAATGCAGCGGCTGTTCTTCCTAGGTTAAAGACATATGAAAAAAAGCGGCTCTGAAGAAGGCGATTCTGCCGAAACGCCAGCTACGTTTGTGTTGCATGTGTGTTATTGTATGGAAGTAAACGTATGCTGTTTAACAACCTCGAGATTGCTAAGAGAGAAAACGACGAATTCATATCAAGTCGATGTTTTCCTCTACCCATATAAGTCTGGTAACAACTTGCCGACCTTGCAGAGATGCGGTCTTGCTTTGTATGAGGCGCGTGATCGAACTGAAACTACGTGTCAATTGAAAGGCACCTCTAACCACTGTGCTATATACACGCTTTAACCATCTATCTATTCATGAAGAAAAATACACGAGCACAAAGTTAATACGAACACAAGTGTATTGTATGTGTGCTTGTACACGCACACCTATATACCTGTACAACAATTTATATACATATAAATACACATACATGTACACGTACATATACATATACATATACATATACATACATACATACATACATACATACATACATACATACATACATACATACATACATACATACAGCACGCATCAATACCCATTTACGCACAAATACCCAAACCCATCCATATACGTCCGTCCCCAAGGGCATCGACCGATGATGGCTCTCCACACACAACGATCCACCCACATTCGCCCGTCCCAATGGGGATCGACCGATGGCGGCCCTCCATACTCCGCCCTCACCTTCTATCATCCGTCACACAGCTGCTGGTTGTGATCAGTTGGGATGGTGTTGGGAGCTATCTATGTGTGCATGTAGTGCCGATTTGCCATTTGCGACGTGTCATGGCCACTATGCGTCTCTGACGATTCACAATCGCTCCCTACTCTGTCCTCCCCATCACGTCGTTACATGCTTCAGAATGCTTTTCACTCGTCGTCCTTTGTCCACATAACACTGAAGTTGACATCATCTGAAGTATATCTCGAGTGCTACGTGTTCTGGCTTTGCTGCTGGGTGTTCTGTCTTCGCTCTTCATCAGGTTCGATGATCTCCTCATGTTCGCGCTATGTGTATCGTGCCGTCCGTTGTCCGTTGTCCGTTGTCAGTGGTTTAGCGATATATGCTCGTATAATTTTCACTCATTCTCTGTCATTCGAATCCGTTGGTGCTCTCATTTTGCTTCATTTCTTCTTTCATTGCCATTTGTTTCTATCGTTTTTCACTTCTCGCCTTTCGAACGTGTTCGGTCTCTTGGTCTCTCTCCACTTCTTTCAAACTGTCCATCGTTCATCAATTATCTTAACTCAATCCTTTACATTATTACTGTCATTCATCTACATTCTCCCTCGTCGGCAATCTTTCCTTCGATTTCTTCTAACGACGAATTTGTTGACTGAGTTAACGTAACAAAAATCGACGCTATTGCCTTTCTTCCTATTTGCACGTTTCCTTCTAACAGTTCCTTGAATTTTCAGCTATTATTGTTATCCTACTGTAGTCAAAGTTTTCGTTGCAGGATCTTCCTCAGAGGCGGTGAATTTCGTTTCAACGGGTGCAGCAATGATCGTCCGCATGCGTGGTCTACCGTATGATTGCTCTGAACAGCAAATTGTAAGTTTGTTTATAAGCAGTTCCTTTTTTTACGTCTTGGTTTTCATCTGGCTATTTCTCGGCTCGTTGAACCTTTTCCTATGGCCAATCTAATACTCTAATACTCTTGTTCGATTCTAATCTCATTTACTAGACATTTATGTGTACTCAGTAATTAATTTACGAGCTAAGCCGAAAACAACCCAGTTTTTTCAAGAATGGTCAGTTACTTGGAGAATTTATGTTTAAGAGAGAAAGAAGGAACAATAGAGGCGAGAGGGAGAGAGAGAGAGAGAGAGAGAGAGAGAGAGAGAGAGAGAGAGAGAGAGAGAGGATTCTGATTCCAACCATTGCTATCAGTTCGTCGCCTTAGCGTGGTGCTGTCGAATGTTAAGACTTTTGAGTGACAGCTTTTGTTGGTGCTGTGAATATGGTGAATATAGTCTAATCGGTGAAAATCAATGTTTTCTACCACAAGCTCCTTAGATCCGTATGATTACCATTCTAAGACCTGAACAACCGGCCTAAGAAGAATTTTAGCGGTCCCGGCACAATTTACATTTGATCGGTGATTAACTGGTCGGGTAGGATTTCGTTCCTTGTGTTCTTGAAGGCGACCAGGCCCTCACTGTTTGCCATTAAATGAAATTTCTTACCAGAATTGCAGCAGTGTTTTCATTAATATATTGAGCGGTATTAAGCTTGAATAGAGCTTCTTGACAGGGTTTAGAAGGAAGAAGTATTCGCTTCATAGTGTTTAATTATGATTTTGCAATGTGTGCTTTCCATGCTTAGTACTAATAGGTTTGAAAACAAAATCGGACACATGTTTTGAATGGATTTCTATAGGACACTCATCTTCGAGACGGGCCCTGGAGCTCATGCCTGTGCCCCATTTCCTATTTGTAGAAATCATAGCACTACTGATACGGTAATGTCTTATAACTCTGTGGGAGTTTTGTTGTTCAGCACATTCTATAGGGAGTATTTCCCATCCCCAGTGTGATGGTGTTATTTGAAAGGAAACTGTTTTCGCTTCCATCGATATACCACCGTTTCGAAAAGTTCGCAAAGCTACCTGAAACCTCTGTTTTTAATCCGGAGCGAGTATATTAAAGTAAAGGATAAAGCTGTCCGCGGTGATCAGTCCCTGAGGGATGCGCCATGCATTCGATTTCATTAAGCATCGTTGGAGGTGATTGAATGCATATCTGGTTTTTACAATGGCTCGAGGTGGCTTACTGATGTATTGAGCCAGTGCTGATATCCACACTATCCTCCCAATCAAGTCTGATGCCAATTAGCCGACCCTGGAGGGATGGAAGGCTTGGTAAGCCTAGGGCGCGCGAATCGATCCCATGTGTATTGCAGAGCGCCTTCGACCATTGAGCTAAAAGCGCCCACAGAAACGAGTACTACTGGAAAAATCTCTACGTTGGAAATGTGCCTAGTTGTTTTTCCACACTTTCTTTTAAGTATTTTTTCTTCTGTTACGAGTTGCTTATATGCTGTATAAAGTCTTGTTTAATTAGGGGTTGTTAGGGGAAAAGTTCAAGAAAAATATCTATAAGAAAAATTTTGGATCAAAAGCTCATGCTCAACTTTTGAACAAGACAAATTCATTGCTGACGGTTCGATGATATTGATTTCCAATAATTTTTTTTATTTTCCAGTTATTTATAAGATCTTTTTCTCGCCGTTTCTGAAACGTCAGAGGTATCGCTTTAATATGAAGATGATTCAATCTTCGTGAACCTTTCTGATTATCGAAGAAAACGCAGAAAACACCTAAAAGTCGTTTAATCGATTAATCGATCGCCAAGTATTTCTTTTGTTTGTCATGCGGTTGTTTTAATGATTTGTAAACAAAATGCTATTGAGAACATCAGAAATCTGGAAAGTTGTTTCAACAGCAGAACGTTTCCTTGCATTCATCTTTGGAAAATGTTAATTGTTTTCGTTGTATTGATTGAAATAAGAGAAATCTGTAGTTATTAACTAAAAATTCATAGCAATCAATAATTTATTTCTATTTGGTGCGTCAGGAATCTTGTGTTTGACAGGGTCTGTTTGGAATTTGTTCAGCAGTGATCGAACTGCACATACCGTAAGCTTCACATTTATCATAACTGGAACATATTTTATTGCTTATCATGGGTTTCGGTTTGAAGGAAAGCGCTAGAGGAACCGAATTGTTTTTGTTATACGACATACCGAGTAATTGGATTTGGGTCGAATATTCGAGATTTTTGGTGACTGACTTGAGTAGATGTTGCGTAATGAGAAAGGTATCTGCAAGTAGAAGCCGTTCAATAGGAATCTTCAGCTTCTGCTTCTAGGACTATACAGTTTTATGACGGCATTTTCTTACCGTTCATGGACGTCTGCCATTTGAAACCACGTGTGACAGCGTTTTATGACATTTCTACTGGCGATGACTTATGTATTTCGTATAAGAGATGTGTGATTTCAGTTCTGAGCTTCTGTAAAAAAACGGCAACAACGCGTCTGTTGTTCAAACGGCTGGCTTTGTTTGGATAGAGATACAGATAAAGTCTAATTTGCTTTTCAATAAAGTGTAGAGAAACGATGAACGCGCTTAGGAAACAACCGTTGCGGATGTGGATGTGGCCCTTTTTATGCATTGTATATATCGTATAAATCCGCGCTTAGCGCAGTGGTTAGAGATGCCCTGCACTACATATTTGGTCGCTGGTTCGATCCTCGCATTATTTACATACCACACCATCCATCCCTCCGGGTCCAACAATTTGGACTGGGTATCAGAGTTATCTGGAAGGGTAAAATCACTAAGTTGATAAATGGGTAGCTGAAGTCGTTGTATAGGCCAAGTATGCACTGTATGCACCAAGTATGCAATCACCTTACGATGCTATGAATGGAATCGATTGCATTATGCATCCCGAAGGGTGCCGAGAGATCAATGCCGAGGGCGTTGTCCTTTATCCTTGAATGGAATCTAATCAACTGTTGGTTGAATTTTGAGCAAAGATCACTTAGAAGCGTTTATTTGGAAATGATCTTATCAAATCATTTCTCAGTTTTGCCTGGAACTGTAGACACAGCTGACACACTTGCTACACTTGACATTATCAGGGCTTAAAAGATGCTATGGTTACATTGCGATAGAAGAAGGAAAAGAGTCGTTTTGTTGCTAGTTACTAAAGCAATTGTATCGTGAGATTTAATGTGAAGAGAGAATTTTTTTCCAATGTGAGTTTGTAATGAAGAAGTAGCGTCTTAGTGTTATAGTTATATTTAGCTGCACTTATGTTTGTCATGTTTGCTTCACAATAGACTTTTGATTCAGAAGATCGGAAAGCTACTCGTTTTCAGATCTTCTAAGAAGCAAGCGGGGCTGATTTCGCGAAATGCTTCGTAAAATCTAGAGGAATTTGAAGGAATAAGTATAACTGAGGATTTAGACTACTACTAGACGATGTTCATGCAAAGCTTTAGAAGCTGAAAACGGTGTTATTACTTCAGTGACTGAGCAGTTGCAGAGTGGTTTTCGGTGAGAATAAAATCAGTCATTTTGTTCGCAACCATGATTCGCGACCATCATTGCTTCATCATTCACCACTACATCTCCATGACTTAAGAATGAAGGAGAAATGTATCTACACCAATGTGGTGCTCGGTACGATATGAGTACATTCTAATGTGCACTGTTGTTGTTGATTTAACGACGAGCACAGCCACTCCGCTTAAGCCATCTTTGATTGATTGTTATCAGTGACTTCGTTGCAGACGTGCCTGTGCGAACAATGTGAACAATAGAATCCTAGCAATCAACTGGTGGACTAACGCAAGATGTTACGGAGTAGATGAGTCAACCACATTCACTGTTGTTCTTGACTTTTCACGAAAAACCGCAATTTCATCAAGCATGGAAGGATGAGATGGAAGGGGAGCTTCTTTTGCTTTGAGTGTCGGTTCGAACCAAGGAACCAGTGTGTATTGCAGAGACCCACAGTCTACTAAACTACACGCCTAGTCTACTAGCGATTAAACTAATACTAAGCCGTTTTTTCCTCCAAACGGTTTATCGCCTTATCCTGGCTGAGAGGTGTTCCTAGGTGTCGGGCTGCGATGCACAGGGTGAAGGGGAATTCATCGCCCTGGCCTGGCAGGGTTTTAAAAACAGAGAATGAGTCCGGCGTTTCCATCTGGAAGCCTAGTTAAGAGTAAACCAATACCACGATCTACCACCGTCCTGGTATCAAAGTTGCATGGTGGCAAATCTCCCTCTGATCCACAAGGGCAGCGACTGCGTGTGGTGGTAGCGATCAGGGGCACACTTTGGCCAGAGTGACCTCGGAATTCCAGCGAACCACCACGGCTTAACCAACAAATCTAAGGAGATTATCCTGGAGTCCGTCCATCCAGTGAGGTAGGGCCATTTAAATATCAAGCAAGTACCAAGTAAATCGTTTTTATCTTCAAAGAACAATGTTGACTACGTGGATAGTTAAGCCTTTTACTAGGGGTTTTTTAAAAATGATCGACGAATCGCCATGCATATTACTAAGTAAGGATGAAAATATGTCAGAAAGTTGCTTACTGAACACCTGGTTGACATATTTATGTTTGTATTGAAATCATTTCTAGATGTTCCAACCAGAATTAACGTGAATTGTTGACGACTATCTAGCCGTTCACGACCGACGGGCCATGTTATTTCTATTCCGTTCACCATCGCCATTCTTGTAATCTGTCGTAAAAACTCTCTGATGAATGCTGATTGCAGTTTGTCTGTGTGAACACTGTTGTCTTCAGATGACACAGCAAAAGCACCTCGTGCACCGGGGCTTTTCAGAAGTTGTACACCAACTGGCATGAACGATTCATTCATTTATAATAGATCTATATTGCCTCTATGATTCGAACGTAGCACGATAGTTAGAGGTGCCCTGCAATAATCACGGGGTCGTTAGTTCGATCCATTGATCTGAGGAAAACAAGACTACCACTTATCCGATATCGACAAATTGGCACCAGACTTGTTTAGGAGGATAAAAACTGATTCACTACATTAGTATGCCACCATAAGTCATGGCGTAGGCCTAATGTCGAGCCAAATACCTCTACCTCTTTGCAAATGATGTCAAATGCATGGCACATTTACCATGGATTGATCGACTCCGAACGCCTTATTTATCAATATCACCTGCAGTAAATAACTTTCGGCAACTTATGAATTTAATTACTGACGTACTTACCCAGATGGCTCCTCTCCTTTCACTGCTTCAATATTTCTATTGACTCGTTCCATCTTACTATCGTACAATCGCCATCGAGTAAACAGATCGTCAGGTTCATATGTAGATTCGGCTATGATTTAAGCATTGTCTACTGGCTTCTTACTCCTGATATGCTGAATGCTGGTTGAGCATGATTTGTCTGATATTTAAGGTCTTCATCAGAAATGGTCGAGTCACCATTTCTTGTCGATCTGAGGAAGATTTGCTGTCTTCTGACAGGAATTGTTCCAGGACGGCTACGACAGCTGCTATTAGTCGACCGACGACCGAACTCGTCGAGTGCGAAACAACAGGCCAATTCCCAATAGATGCAACGACGTCCGATAACATATATTACGTAGGAAAATGCGAAAAATATTTTAAAATTCCTTCCGTGCGTCTGAGGGAGCAATGGGTTTTCTTCCTGTCACGAAGGAAAACCCCAAAGTCGTCTTTTCATTTTCTCATAGTTTCAACTACAATGCCAAATGGAACGCATTAGAACCTTAGTCAATGACGTAGTTTTGTACGCCTGAGAGACATTTTAATAAGCTGCCATTCATAATTTATTTGTTTAAATAATTTTACTTCTTTAGTTGTTTTTTCTTGCGTCTCTTTACGTTATTGAACTGTTTTGGAAACGCGTAGCATAGTGGTTAGAGGTGCCCTGCGATGCACGATGCCCATAGTTCTCAGTTCGATCCCGACTCCGGGTAAACTAAACCCTTCACATTTTCGAAATCGGCAAAGCAATATAAAGGAAATGCAAAGGTTTTCATATGAATTTTACAAAGATGTTTTACAGGGATATTTTCTGCTATGTATGAAAACTTTTGATTGAAATTCGTCAACCAGTGCATAGACATTTATCATTATCAAATGGATAAAACTTAACGAATTGTAGCAGTATACATCTAACCTATCGATTGGTACTGATCTAACAGAACTAGTATTATCGGTCGTGTGATCGCTTATTTGTGAAGGTTTTTTAATTTAGTTCAGATAATTCTAATCTAGCATGCTATAACTGGGCAATGTCAGTCAAGAGCCAACCAGCATTATAGAGAGGAGATAGAGAGAGCAAGAGTGGGAAAGAGTGGTAAAGGGAGGAAACAGAGGGAAACAGAGAAAAAAAAGGCAAAGAGACAAAGACAAGGACAGAGAAGCGGAGCGATAGGCCCATTGCAAGGGTCTTTCAGTAGAGGATTTTTCATGCGGTGAAGTCATACTCAAGGTATTCGTGCCACAAATCTGTTCATTAATGTTTACATCAGTTTCTAACATTAGAAAAGCTGTTGAAATTATTAAAAATTATCGGTAGCCCAAAAATAACTTTGAGAAATTCTGGTTTTCAAAAAAAGACGAGTCTCGTTCTTATTTGCTTAGGATTCGCTTTTCATTGGAGATGGTGGTTTGGGCTATCGTATGGCTTTCATATGGACTCTAATGATCGGATAAACACAAGTCATCAAAATAGATAAACGGATCAATATTAATCCATAAACACATTTATAGCGCGATTTCTTCGCTCGTGAACCGGAGAGCTGTAAAATGATGGACAATGTGCTGTTTGTCACGAGGAACGATGGACGACCAACTGGTTAGTGTTCAAAAAATCGTTCACAAATCGATAATCGATATTGGTATGATGGTTGAGTGTTTATTCTCTCTAGTATTTACGTTAACGTCAACAAACCATTGATAATATTAGCTATTAGGACTTGCTCACTAGTCCGACTTGGTGGTAATCTTCGAATTTAAAGAGAAAAATCCACTGTTTTTAAAGAGATGTCTGGAAACTTATTAAATGTGGCTACCACCTCTACCAAACGTGTAATCTCAATCAGCTTTAATCATCGAATATCTCTGCCGAACCCCAGTAGAATTCTTATTCCTCCTCATTCATTCTTATCCCACATCGGGGCTCCATAGTGACTACTTTTATGAGCAGCGTCACATTTTCTAATATCCTGCTCTCTTTTTTTTTCGCTGTCCTCAGTCAAGTATTGTGGTCACATGTAGCTTTCATCAGTCTCTGTCATGGTGTAGATTTGTTCCTAGTTGGGCTTACAGACGGAATTATCGAACTCATCGGCTTGGGAAACCCTATTGAGGTGATGAGTCCGACGCCTTGAACTGTACCCTAATGAGGTGGCAAAGCATTAAGGGACTAGATGTATGCATAAAAACTAGGAGACATTACAACCACAATGATCTTGACATATGAGCAAAGCTTGGAAACTCAGTACGTTTCGAACTTGCGATCATCCTATGCAAGGGTTACATTTTATCCAGTGCACGAGCGAGGACTTTATTTTGCAATAAATCCCACAACCGAGTTTCTGTTAACCTCGGCATTGATCAAGTAATTCTTCGTATTCTTGTTGAGCAAACGCGAGGTGTTATTTTATTCTTTATTCACGAACAAGCTGACGTTTCGGCTGATTTCGCCTTCTTCAGAGCCTGGAAAGCTCAAGTTGACAGCAATCTATTCGGCCAAATATCTCGATAACCTCTCCTGTAAGGCTTGCGGAGACGAATACATTGCCGAAACGGGTAGTCCACTCTGTAGCCAAAAGAACACCTAGTTGGCAAACGTAAACCAAATACTCGATTAGGCACGCAAAGGACCCAGAGACAACGGAGAGGACTTTGAAGTACGGGTGACGATCCTCGCAGAGGAATCGAGAACACAAGAGCGCAAAACTCTCGAGGCGTTCTGGATTAATTCCAGAAATCCGAAAATGAACCGTAGGGAAGAAGAATGAAGAATTATAACGCGTGATACTGGGCAGCATATAAGCCTGTTGTTCTAATGAGTGGGGCACATTACGCTTCCATGTGAATTCTCTGCAGTTGGTCGCGACAAACTCAGTGGAATTCTCATAGAAAGCGGTGAGTGTGCAAGGACTCTGTGTTCGATGTGATTGAAATCTTGGTTTAGCGTTTTCTTTGTCTGGTTATGGAGGTGTTTGGCCGAATAGATTGCTGTCAACTTGACCTCCCCAGGCTCTGAGGAAGGCGAAATCCACCGAAACGTCAGCTTGTCCGTGAATAAAGAATAAAATAACATCTCGCGTTTGCTCAACAAGAATACGAAGATTTACTTTATTTTGCATTTCTCTTGCATAATACCCTGGCATGAGAGAAATGGTAGGCAGTAAATAAAAGTTAAACATCAAGATTTATTAATAATTGCAAAATTTTGATGGATTTCGCGTACACTTCATACATAAGTGAATTTTATGAACTTCTTCCACCAGTACTATTAGCTAAGGATTTGTCTACTTTTGGCTGGATTATGAACAAGTCTCATTTATTTCAGCGAATTTGTTAACTCCATTAGGTGGATAATTTGGTTGGTATAAGTGATGGTGAAACTAGAGCCTAGGTACCCGTCAGCATCGCATAACTCGATTGCGCTGCACTCGAACCCGTGTGGTGCAATTGGTAAGTTGTTATAAAGTCCTCATGTAGTCATTAGTTGAACCCTGCGCTGGGACAAACGAAGCCCAATATCACTCGGTGTCAATAAATTGGAACCACACATGTTTGGGAGAATAGAAACATTGGCATGATAACGTTGTTAGCCCACCTGATGTAATTATATAGACAAATGTTCATTCGTTCACCGTTGGATGATATGAATGGAATCATTTGTATAGCACATTCCTAGAAGACTAACCACTTTACTCTTCATTTTTCACATTCAAAATCGTAGATTTATTGCACATCTGATTTTCAGGAGATGCTTTTGTGCAGTTTTCCGATGAGGAGCAAGGACAACGTGCGCTAGCGAAACATCGTCAGACCATAGGAAATCGATACATTGAACTGTTTCGTAGTACTAGTGCAGAAGTACAGCAGGTGAGGCAAAAAGTAAGGTGGTCGCTTTTCGCAGCAGTACGCTGTGAACCGAAAATCTTTCGACAGAAGAAGAAGTTTCTGGCGAATTGATTAGCAAATTAGTATCCATAAGGAAAGGTTCCAAGGAAGGAAGATAAAGGAGAGGTAGAGGTTCCACGATCACTGACAAAGTCGTGTGTGTTTGCAAATAAATGCTCTTCACTCTCACTTAATTCGGGGATTCCACAAGTCCAATGGAATGCAGCCTTCGCTTCGGCAGATCTTGCGGATTCATTAGTACCCTAAGAAAAAACTGATTTCTAGTACATAAATTTGGAAATTTTTTTAACCCAAAACTTGAACTTGGAGAACCTATTTGGCTTATGTGTGATATCTTTTGAATAGAGACGGAAAAGAGTTAGTATGTTTACCTAGTTATTAGAATATATCCAATTAATTATGGAAGACTTCCTATAAATATAGCGCATGTGGCGCAGTGGTTGGAGCCGCCGTGCAACTTACACTTAGAATCGATCCTAGTGTCTGTGGCCCATCAAGCCTTTCATCCCTCCGGGGTCGGCAAATTGGTACCAAACTTGTCTGGGAGGATAGTAGCACTGGTTCGATACATCGGCAGGCCACCGAAAGTCATTGAAAAGGCCAAATACGCATTCAATCACCTCAAACGATACTTAATGAAGTCGAATGCGTGACGCATCTCTCAAGGATCGATCAACGCCCAGAGCTTTATCCTTTATAAATGTAGCTCGAAATTTGAGCAACATGGTACCAATTCGAACATTACTCACATCGAAGTACGTACTGATATAAGTCGCAGTGTATAAAATATTTTGAGGTTTTGGGATGTTGAATGAATTTTGGCATTCCGTAAGTAACTATATGTTCTAGAAGTGTTGAGCTATCCATATTCGGTCAGCTGGATCGTTATCACCACATGACACCGACAGGTCATTTTTCATGTGTCGTTTCAGTTTCTGTCAAACGATCTCGACGTTTATAAGACAATGCGATGTTCTGACTCCCGAACTTTCTCATTCCACCACATTTTGATTGGTGTTTTTAATTGATTAATACTAAAATGATCCCCTAGGCACTATTAGTCTCATTAGAGACTAGGAGAACCTCACATTTTTAATATAAGGCTCTTTCTTTCTATTATTTTAGAAGAAAAAGAAGTCATGGATAGCTCTCTGGGTACTGGTGTGTATTACTGGTTTACCCATAACTGGGCTTCTGGGTGAAAAAATGAAACTCCTTGTCGACTTGAGTAACTTTGCTCTAGGAATAGGCTAATTACTGTATATCTTAATCCGGAGCCTGCGAAAAAGGCAGATAAATAAAGTCGTCGAAGGTAGGCCGAAGATGATTGTTCTACTTCTTGGATCGCGTCAGGTTTATTTAATAGGATTACTGATTTTCACTGCGTCATTATTTCCTTAATTAGTCAGCACCATTATCAAGATCAACTTGGCAGTGGCAGAGTCCATTATCTAGTACTGAAATTCAGAATAAGAACAGAAGGGGAGAGTCGTTGTGAATTGTCCATATCTAGCATGATACAAGCCGGGCATTATGAGCTTTCGGATACTGTATTGGAAGTACTGAACTCATTGGCCTTAGCACAATTCCTTTATCATACAAGCTCATGTATACGATATCGGTTTTCAGCAACAAATGAGAAAAATTTGGTTTCTTACGGCCGATTGCCCCACATTAAGCACTTTAAAGGATTTTTGAAAGAAGGAGTGTTTTGATCCGAAAGAGATTATTCTCAAATAAAAGACTATGATATTTGATATCTCAGAGAAAGAGTTCTACAATCCGCCCTATTGAAAACATTGTGAGTAATGGCTCTGTTCTAGAGAAGGAAGCGTCATCAGTTTGTTGAACTAGCGTTATTCTCGTATAATAAGCGTGGTAATCTCCCAACCAGTTCTCGACACCACTCTTCAATGTAAAGTTATGTGGTGTAAATCCGATGAACTCTCAGTGATATCTTAAGCATTAACAACGTCTTTGAGAACAGTGCAGCGTTTTTGACGGTAGTCAAAAACGTTCATTGTTGAGAGTGAAAGTATTCGGTGTAACTACTAGTATCTTATTCATTAGTCTACAAGGAAATCCCGCCGTGCGAAACTGGTTCAAAGCGTGGTATGACATGTGTTGATACCCTCTCCTCTGTCTAGCCATTCAATCTGACCGTCATCACTAGAGATCAGTTTCCACGTCCTCTATTAATGATTGGTTGTCGTTTTATGTTACCATTCATAGCGATGTCACCCTTAGAGTTACTTATATGTGGTCTTAAGATGGTTAGAAGTATTCTGCAGTACGCTTTTTTGGTCTCTGATTCGATCACGTCTCTCGAGTGAACCAGAACCTGTTCGAATTCGGGAAATCTGCATGCATCACGCTTGTCTGGAAGGATAAAAACACTGGTTTGGTTCATGGATAGGCGCTTCCCAAGTTATCGTATAGGATTAATATGCACTCAATAGCCTTTACTAATCCACGAATGGTATCGAATGCATTGTATAGCGTGTCGAATGAATTGTATGCTTCATACTTTATGATCTCATTAGCGGCAGTTGTCGATCGTAGTAAGGATTGGAAATTAAGGATTACACTCCTTCCTAGCTCACGATAGAGCTCAGCTTTCTATTACTCTAATGGATACGGCGTTTTGCAAGTTACGAGGTTCTTGTAGGTATCTAAGACCAAAACCTCTACTATGGTTACCTTGGATTAAGGCCGAAAGCGAGAGCATACGGTAGAAGGTGCGCCATGAAGCATGTTTTCATGCTCTACCAATGCCTATGTATGTTATAATGAATCAATAATGCGTTCAGTTGTAAACTGGGAAGCACCTACAACGCTTTTTATTAAAATCATTATATTTCAATTTTTTTTGTCTGTGCTTGTGTTAGAGATCTTGTCGACAAAGATACCAATATCCTTGCATTACAGCTTTGCCTGACAAACTGCCCATTGTTATCCTTCGGTTGTTTTATATCAGTTCATGTTTATCTATTATTTATTTATTTGTTTATTTGTTTGTTTATATGACCTGTCTTGAAGTCTAGTGTACGGATTCCAGCACTTCTCACATTCGATTCGTTTCCTCGCATCCATTATCCACGATGATCTTCTAACTTTTACGTGTGGATTCAGTGGCTGCTTGAAGATTTTCATTTCATGTTGAATACCGTAGAATGTTGGTCGAGAAATTCTCTCTGGAGTCCTGAGATCCTGGAGCCGGGCTTGAACGTTTCCAGTTGGATTGCAGAGAGCAATTTTTTGCCAGAGAAGTCTGGTACCAATTTCCCGACCCTGGAGGGATTAGAAGCTTGGTTAGCCCAGAGCGAAGTGGAACTAGCACCATGATCATGATGACTGACATCACTACCACTGGGATATCCGCTCCGATATATAATATCAGTCTTAATATAGTAATATAAGTTATATAGGGCGCATGTAGTGCAGTGGTCGGAAGCACTCTGGACTACACATGGGATCGATCCCCGCGTCCATGGCTCACCAAGCCTTCTATCCTTCCAGGATCGGCAAATTGGTACCAGACTTGTCTGAGAGGATAGCAGCACTGACTCGATACGTCGGTAGACCCCTGAGCGTCATTGTAAAAGCCAGATATGCATTCAGTCACCTCCAACAATACCTAATGAGGTCGAATGCATGGCGCATCCGTCAGGGATTCATCAACCTCAAGAGTTCTTATAGTTTTATATATATATATATATATAATATTTAATCTTTCTTCTTAATGTGTCAGTTGTAGTGTCAAATATTATTTATTTTTTCGAAGCGCACATATTTCAATAGTAATAAGTGCCAATTAAGTTTGATAGGACGATAAGGAAAGTGATCCACTACAATTCATAATGGTAGGTGGTCTCTAAAATCTTCCACTACAGAAGTTTTATGGATTTACTGGCGCGCGCTCGAGTCAGTCGACGATCAACAGGACTACTGGAGTAAAGGAGAAGATGATTTATGAATTTTCTGTAATCAACGATCTGTTCGATCTTATCGATCTTATCGATTGGTTTTATCTAACCAATTTTTTAATATTTTCAATAGACTGTACCTTTCTGTATTGGGAACAATATCGATGTTTTGCTTCTGCAAAATTAATCAGTTTCATTAGTAGTTGTCTTCTTAAATAATTGAATGGCTTGTCTTACCGAGGAATGGTTCGCGCTCCACCCATATTTCCAGTGTCACCCGTAAGTTATTGGTTGGATAAAATTTCCTTCATGTGAAATTTCGAGATAGTTGAATTAGAACTATCCCAAGTTACTCCCACAGGCAGATCCAGCGCTTGTGAATCGGAGAAACATTTGCCACCTTGTGGTTTGATTGCTAGTATAATGCGTTAGTTCCTGTCACTAATTTACTCTAGTTGACCTTCCTCATGTGGGTATTGAACTCCACATCAGTTAGGCTGACTCAGCTAGAGAATGAAATCACCATGATACATCACATCCTGACAACAGAAATGTCTCCTAGCCACGATGAGCTATTGATGGTCAATGAGTTCGGAAAAGAATATGGCAATGAAGATGAGTGGAAGGGGAAGCCAAGAACGCAGTTCTCGGTCTTCGAACTTCCATTGAGCGAACAGCGGAATTATAAGCGGTGAGGTTCCTTACCATTATCAATGGAAGTTCTTTAACAGGCTCTATTCTGCTGTGGAATTGGCATGTACTCAATTATTTTTTTTTTTTTGAAAGATGAAAAAAGACAAAGGGCAACCAACAGAACTAACAATAAACTGGTTCCTCATTGTGGTTTTTCTACCACAAATTTGGTTGTTTGAAAGAGAAAATGGGGTACTACGAATACAGTACAAACCTCGTCTATCTTAATGCCAGTATTGCTCCGACTTGCCTTTGTTAACGATTTTTAGGCTTCCTTTCCTATTTAAGGTATTTTTTAGGAGTTCAAGTAGTCATTTTAGTTTTAGTACAAGATGAGCGATAGGAAGATAGACGAGTAAGCTTAGATTCGAGAAACAATCTATAATTTAACTACGCTGAACAAAAATCTGCTGTCTTTGCAAAAACGGACAGGAACTAACAACATTTACCGACCGTATCGTCGGTCCTCTTCCGAATTTTTGCTCTAATGGTTGTACTTTCATTCAATATCGACTCATCAGTTCGCTATGGAAGTGGATTTATATATGTTTCATACGTGAAGATTTCGGAAATCTGTCGATGCTGTAAAAGTAGACGATTTTATCCTTTCCAGATTCTGCTACGGTTTTATTGAATCCGAAGCAATTGAAAGGGTTATTTATCGTGTTCGAAAATCGAACTAGTAAGCGTAGTTATGCAGTTGGCAGTTTATCGATCTACGCTATGCCATCAAGCTTGCTAGTTTCGTAAAATACTCCACTGAGGCACAGTGGATCTAATGACTTTGTCACGGTTTTTTCTCTTTACAAAAATTAAATTGGGCTTTTTAACCCATAACGTCCGTATGGCCCGTATGTCCATTTTTAGTTCAGTGCCTTCCACAAATTTTCTATCGTACTATATATATATAT
>MQTX01000074.1:1080433-1124674 GCA_009735665.1 Angiostrongylus cantonensis
GTGAGACCCGAAAACCCGTTCTCTACATCTAATGATTTACAGGACTTTTTCGAAAGGAGTTTATTGACCGGTAGTCTAAAAAATTAAATTAAAAATTAGCCGTCATTCCATTTTAATCACTGTGATCTATCTATGGAATGTGTCGAAATAAAAACACCAAACCAGCTGAGAGACAGGCGAAATGAAGGACCTGCATGGCGTAATGGTGAACGCGTTACTCCCCGGAAAGGACAATAGCGCGTTCGTTCCCCACCGCAGACACCTGCGGTCGGTAAATTTTCCAAGTATCTCAGCACTGTCTCTTGTGGTTGTAACAATTAACTGTTATTCCATTTTAATCACTATGGTCTATCTATCCCGTTAGTGACTGGATTCCTCGGGATGTCAAACGTACTGCAGGAATCACCGACCGAGAATCATCACCGACCCGATGGTCAGAGTTCTTCACGAGGAGCCTAGAAGAAAGATATGATGCTCGACGGGTCCCTAGAACGAGCAGAGCCCAATGGGGTACTCTTGCGCGCGACAGGGAAAAATGGAGGATTTACTGACACCCGCTCGAGTCACTCGACGCTCAACGGGACTACGTGTGATACGGGTGATCTATGGAATGTGTGGATATAAAAACATCAAGGTGCGGACTGAGTGTGTTTGTAAAATACTTCCAAATGCTGACGCCGATGTTTTTGTGTAATGGACCATAGTGACGCACAGTGGATATCTTAAAATTCGATAAACTCGAGACAGGTAGCATACATGCCATTCATACCCATAGGACCCACAGAGTTGTCCAACAGAGCAAAGTCTTCTCTATATGCCTTCAAATTCACAGCTCCTAAAGCACCCTAGTTTTCAACAAAAATTTTTTATTCTCAAAAAACCATAATGTCCGCAGCCGACGAAGAATTGCTCATATTCTTCTGGTGAGCCACGCTAAACGGCGAACGTCCGTTGTGGATTAAGAAGTACTTTTACGCCACATCACTGTCCATCTTCTGAGTCAGAATTCTTGTCAATTATTATTCTTTTTTTTTCAGGTAGTCAAACGTTCAACCGAACCGACGTCGGTGAACGGAATGCGACGTGATTGCGTTCGTTTACGTGGCTTACCGTATGAGGCACGGGTCGAACATGTTGTGGAATTCCTTGGCGAACATGCCCGATTCATTCAATTCCAAGGCGTACACATGGTGTTCAACAGCCAAGGTAGACATGCTTAATCTCTCGATATGTGAACGACCTAATTTTGATATCCATGCAAAATCGAAAGCATTATTTGCTTTTATAGTACGGTATAGAAGAGTGTGGAATCTTTCGACAACCTTGAAAAACTCGTCCGACAGTCTCTGTTAAATGGCTAGGTTTTTCATAGAACATCGAAACAATTACTTAAATATATTACTTCTTAGCTTCGTCTGAGACCTTTTTCCAATATTTACTCAAAAGTGAAGCAACGAAGAAGAAACCGCAGCTTAAGAGCGATTTGACGATCTTCATCTCTCGCGGCTTCAGGTCATCCGTCAGGGGAGGCGTTCATTCAGATGAACAGCGAACAAGCTGCGGCTGGTGCAGCAGCAGCAGCTCATAACAAGTTCATGGTTATCGGCAAAAAACAACGGTATATTGAGGTGGGAATTATGTCGATTTTCTCTAGAAATCCTATAAGAGAAATGGATAAGTAGATAATAACCAAATATAACCACAATTTCGTAAAGCGCTGAACCAAAGAAATCCGCTATTGCAGACTTTTTTGTTAATTATATCCATACGATTTTACTAACTGTGCACATAGGATACGATCGATTTCGTTTTACGACCACAATGCTTCGTAGTTCATAGATGATTTTTCAGCGGAATGTTTGTTTTGTTGTATTCGTTGCTCTAACCTCTTAAGAAAATGATATGACTTATACATCCATTAGCGGACCGGTGATTATTCTACTGTTCCTATTATCTGTGATACTTGAATATGAAAAAAAAATACTCATACATCTAGACTCATTCCATAGGCAGCAAATTTTCGCCGTGTGTTATAAATTTTTAATCAGCTCTTGAATTCCTTTAATTCCCGATAAAAGTCTGTTAACTAAGCTTGTACTTTTGAGTAAACATGGCATTAGACCTCGGCGGTCGAATATGCTTGTCGTACGTTGACAATAATGATCTATGCCCAAAGTTTGTTAATCCATCTTGAAATCTAGCGATCGGGGCAAAGATAAGCTATTCTGACTTTGTTGCAGTAACCATTACTCAACATTTAGGCCCAGATTGCTGTTGGCTTTACTCTGTGTTCAATCTTTGTTTATGGCGGTTTGGCCAGTTCTCTTGAGGCAATCTACCACAAAGGGTTTTGAAGTCTTATGGTTAAATCACATATATTTTTATTTGACTTTGCCATATAACTTGCCTTACTATCAAATCGTGGTGCTTGCGAAATGTCGTTACGCAGGGCCGTCTTGTGTGTCATGTTCTTGTGAGAGTATTGAACACTCAATACGTTTAGAGTAAAACTAGCCAAACTTGTAAAAACAGATGATATCAATGAATGTGACGAAAAGCGAGCAAAGTTATATACATTAGTAAAAGAAATTATAGACTCCTCACAAAGGTTTGCAGCACCATCGCTGCTGGGAGGTGTTTCTGGGTGTCGGGTTGCGATGTACAGCAGGGCGATTCATCTACCTGGCAGGGTTCCCCAAGCTGAGGAGTCTAGCGTTTCTATTAGGAAGCCCAGGTAAAAGTAAACCACTACCAGGATCCGTCGCCGTAGTATTAAACAAGTCGCATGGTGGCAAATCTCTCTCTGGTCCACAAAGGCGACGACTGCCTGTGGTGCTCACGACCTGGGGCATACTTTGGCCAGGCTGACCTCCAGATTCTAGGGGACCACAATGGCTTAACTAGCAAATCTCCGATAAAATGGAGGTCATGCTGGGGCCCGCACAACCAGTGAATACGGGCCATCCAAGTATCCCAGTAATTATGGACCATTAATCCAATCATTCATCAAAGTGGGATGACTAGAAGGATTTGTATCACCAGATGGTTGAACATTTCGAAAATTTCCTTACCGTATTTAAGATACGTTCGTAGACCTTCCATTCCACAAACGATTTGGGAAGAACTTTCGGCACACTTTGGTACACTCGTGAAGAATCCCAGGATAACGCTTCAAGGATTTTCTACTTTCAGGTCTTTCAATGCTCACCCGATGACATGCACCTGGTGATGACACCAAAAGCACCAGCACCTGTACCACCACCACCACCACCGCTTTTGTTGCCACAAAGACCGACGGCATTCGTGCCGAGTTAGTTTTGATGCCGTTTATTATTTATTTGTAACTTTTTATTTCTCTATTTAATGGTGCTAGACACACAAAGAAGAGAAGACAAGTGGAAAAATCATTTTAAAGAAGTCTAGATATGGGTTGTTCCAATTTTCCAAAGGGCGCGTGTGGTGCAGTGGTTGGAGGCGCCACTGCGGCGCGCACGTGAAATGCGCCCATAGCCCACCAAGCCTTCCATCCCTCCGGGGTCGGCAAATTGGCACCAGACTTTGGGAGGATAGCAGCACTGGCTCGATACATCGGCCGGCCAGTGCGAGTCATTGTAAAGGCCAGATATGCATTCAATCACCTCCAACGATACTTAATGAAGTCGAATGCATGGCGCATCCCTCAGGGATTGATCAACGCCGAGAGCTAAGAAAAAAGAGCTAAAAGATATGGGTTTGAATGACCGGTTGATAGTGGATTAGAGATGAAAATAATGATGCTCAAAAATTGAATTAGGAAAAGAGAATTCGTTTAGTAAATTTATGATTAGAATAGAAACTCTTTCAGATATTCCTGGACTTGTGCCAATGTCAGCGCCAATGTTTTGGCCATATCCTTCACCACCTGTTTCCCCTAATATGATCATACCAGGGCAGGTATGTTGTTGATCGTTTTCCCATTCGTAGCATCGAGTAGATAAATTGTTATCGATAAAGTTCGTTAAGGTCAATCAGCTTGTCGTGTACGGTATTGGGCCGAATGTAGGCCTAGCGGACATCATTGCACACTTCCAAACTCCGGACGTTGTTGTGGAAAACGTGAGATCCCTAAACTTCCTGACTATAATTCGAACGTTCTATTAGTCGAGGACTGACCAATGTTTTTCTGCTTTGTAATCAATTTTCCAAATTAGCACATTTGAAAATTCGCCATGATTTGACACATGCGTTATAACGCGGTGAAAGTTATTGATTGATTCGCCGTGGTAATCAATATGCGCTACTCCTCATCATGGAGACGCTTATATCTTCGGTACCTTAGCTGAAAAATATGTAGTGATAAATGTTAATGTATTCATCTCTTTATTCATAGGCATGTAAACGATCGAATTTATTTCAGGTGATGTTCACTCGTATCGCACAAGGTAACATACCCGGTGAAGCTGTGGTGACAATCAGGTCGCGTACACCATCAGATCCGACAGTGGTCACAATTGACCCGCAGTTTCTTCAAAAGGTTAATATCGATTGCTTGTCCATTCCATATTCTCTTTTCGTGAGTCCATTGAACGATAATCTGCCATCCATATTTCATTCTTATTCGAGTATAAATGCAATGGTAGGTCACGACCAGACCGACACGAATAATATTACCGGGATTTTCGCAAAGTTAAATTAATCCAATAGTGAAATGTAACCATAATGGCTGACGCTGAGATATTTGCCAAACTCAGACCCTATGCCAAAAACATGCGAATCCCCAAGTAATCCTTCCAGAGACTCACCTATTACTCACTGTATCATTGAGTCTCTCGCTTAGCCTTTCTCTCAGTATTCACCCTAACGGAGCCATCAGCAACCCCGTCAACGGGAACGGTCTACGGAACACAAATCGGCATTGAACCCAGTTAAGCCGAGGCCGCCGTCGAAATCACGACGTATTTTTAAATTACTGCCTACAGGTGATAACCGGCGATTGCTTATAGAACCGCTTTGATAAAAAAAAAACTGGCTGGTAGAAAGGTAAAGCGAAGGGCTCAGTGGTACAATGAGTAATATGTGAGTCCCCCGTGGAGTAATCATGGGTTCGAATCAGGACTGAGATCTGAATTTTGCAAATATCTCAACGTCATTGCAGTAGCTGTGTTTGTAATAATATCCTGCTATGAAAAAAATAATAGACAAAAAAAAGTTGAAGACCGAATCCAATAAGTATTTTTTGTAAGAGTATGTAAATTTACTTCAAGTGGCTGAGACCAGAGAATTTTAGGTATCCATAGACGCACAGTTCGTTCCCGGTGCCGTGCCAATGACGATACCACAAGCTCTTCCACATCAACCGATTTATACACTTATTCAATCTTGAAGAACATCGTTTATCCATTTAGAACTATGCTTCTAGCATCGTTACAGCGTTTTTTTCAAAACTGCGCCCGGTCATCGAAGTTCCACTGTCATTCCATTCCAATGCTACTTTGTAGAATGGGTTACATTTAGTTAACAACAGCTCATATGTAGTTTTATTTGCTTTTAAAGAATCCCGGATCCTGAAGTATACACGAAACGCTAAGCTTTTTTCCCTACAAAAGCATATCCTACAAGCGCTCAATATTTTACGAAGAACTTTAGAGCGCATATTACCTAATCATCACTTAGTGTTGTTACCCACGTTAATTCAAAAATCTTTCTGACGTTTAACGTAACCTCAAATTCGTGCAACTCTCAATAATTAATGCATATCGATCGATGCGCGATTTTTGGGACATGTTAAGTATCGTTACCCTCAATATTCTTATGTTCAAGAGTTCGTCCGTACTTTTTTTTCCTTCTTTTTTTCTTCCATTTTTTTTCTTAGACCTTGCCGTTTCAAGCGTATTCTCTTTATACATGCCAAAAAGCGAACGACGACATTAGAGCAGCATAAAAACACATGACTTCTTATCTTACATGTAAAGAACACACCATCCTCCCAGAATTCACGTGTCTCTTCCATCAGTGTGATATGTAACGTCTTAGATATGTGCCTAAATATTGTGTTTATTTTGCGAGTAATAGTACTGTGTGAGATCAACCGATTTTTGTTTGATGTGATCTATTTGATCGATCGATATTTTATTTTATTTCATTCGGCCTTCATCAACGCCGTTACAGCTGTGATTTTATAAGTGTCCTCAACTCTTTTCCGAAATGCCTTTGTTGCGCATAATAACGCGCTCCGCAATTGTCATCTACGTGTGATATTTATTTACAAATTGTTCTTTAAATAATAATCGATCAATAAATACGTAGAACACTATGACGTTTGGTGTGATATATACGGTAGTCGATATATCGTCTTCTTCCTTAGATGATCTGATTCATCGCGGCTTACAATCTTCAAGCTTCATCCTTTATTGAAACTAATTTGCTATATGTAAAATAACATACAATCTAAAAATATCGAGAGCTTCCACTGTTGTTGTTTTTGTTTATTGATTCGTGTAATCCACAGTGACCATCGCGCCTGTAGCGCAGTTCTGAAAGGTGTATAAATAGGTTTTTAGTTCAGTCTCGGATTCGGACAATTCAAGCGTTCCATCTCTTCGTAATCAACAAACCTAAATCTAACTTGCCTGGGACGATGGAAACATGATTTTATTTACCGGTAATCCTCATGGGCTCCACAAGTAGTAATGGTCAAGTATGCATTCAACTACCTCTACAATACTACGAATGGATTCGAATGCATACATTTCTAAAGGACTGGTCGACATTGTTTTGTTCTGTACTTCTAATACCGAGCAGCTCTTGAAAGCTCCCCAAGCTGTTCGTTTCCTTCTGTTCAGCTCTGGATCTAAGTCGTTTATCATGTTGATTTCCCGACCTGGATACACATAACTGGAGCATTCGGAGATATTCGTTCCGTTGAGCGTGAATGGGGCAAACGAAACCAATCCGTTCTTCATGAACATCGTTTTTGTGAGATTTAGTCGAAGACCAATCTTTCCACACGCTTTATCAAAGTCCGCAAGCAGTCAGCTTAGCAAATGTCTGGTGTTATAAGAACAATAACATCAGCAAAGCGAAGGTGATGTATCTGCCGATCGTCGATTTTCACTCCCACATTATCCCATTCCAATGTTCGCATGACGTTCTGGAGGGTGGCTGTAAATAATTTTGGCGAGATTGTATCGCCTTGCCTAACTCCTCTTTTGACGCCAACGTTAATATCGTTGTAGATTGGAGAAATTTTGGTTGTGAAATTGTTGTACATCTCACGAAGAATCTTTATGAACTGGGTAGGGATTCCCTGACTATCAATGGCTTCCATGACGGCTTCTATCTCAATTGAATCAAAGGCCTTCTGTAAATCGATGAAAGTGAGACAGAGCGGTCTTTTGTACTCTCTCGTTACTTCAGTGAATCTTGTTATCGTGTGGATGTGGTCCATCGTACTAAGTCCTTTTCAAAACCTTGTTTTCTCACATGGCTGTCCGTCGTCCAGTTTTCTGTCAATCCTGTTTAGGATGACTCGAGTGAAAAGTTTGTAGACGACAGACAGCAAGCAGATTGGGCGATAGTTGCCTATATCATGTAGGTCGCCCTTCTTGAACAATAACACGGTCTTGCTGGCCTTCCACTGAGTAGGGACCTTGCATTCAGACAGGTAACGTGTGAAGAGCCAAGCCAGTATGTTTACCGAGGACTGACGTGGTTCTGTCTTTATCCTGTCCAGACCTAGTGCTGTTCGATTTTTTACCGAAGTTGCACGTCGGATTTCGGAAGGAAGAACCGGTGGCACATCATATACATTCTCTTTTATTTCATATGACGGGAGGTGGACGTGGCTATCGAAGAGATCTGAGTAGTATTGGTGAATAATTTTCACCATTGCGTTTTCTGGACGCCGTAAATGATCCGCCTGGGCGTCGGAGTGCAATCATCGTGGTCTTGTAATTGGCGAACCTTCGTTGGGCCTTGTGAATGCTTTTCTCAGCGTCTGCAGCTTCGACCATTACTGCTGCTCTTCTCTCTTTAAGATCTTTTTTCATCGCCTGTCTGCATTGTTTTAAAAGTTCGGATGTTCGCCGTTGCCCGCAACTCGTGCGATTGCACCCTGGCGTATCATCTCGAGTGTTTCTGGAGACAGAGGTCTCTTGGTGACCTTCGAACCCTCAGCTTTCATGGCGCTAACGTGAAAATGTTGAATGAGCCGATCGTATTCCTCGTCGATGTTATCGACAACGGCATCTTTTCAACAGCCGACCAATGAATTGAACAAGTTCCAATTTGCGGTGGTTCTGGGACTTAAGTTTTTGAATTCAACGGCTTTTTCTCATTTACGCGAGAAATAGAATCTTGCACGAAGGAGATAACGGCCTTATTTCGTGTAGAATTTTGAGACAACAGCGACATCGGTTAGGCAAAACCTATTTACTATGATGTACGGATACGGATGACAAATAGAATATTAAGCCTAGGTAAATAAGTGCTTCTTAATTCGAGTTTACACTATCACTGTGTTCCTCTGTTTCTCTGAATGTAGAACAAGATTAGAAATAACTCCGATTTCAGTTTCTTTTAGCCAGCTATGCTACAGCTAACAACTTGTCCTCGGCACTTTCTTAGGAACTTCCATTCCAGTTTTTTTTTTGTTGGATGCAAGGATTCGTGTTCTAATAGGTGCAGCAAGTTGTCGTAGTACGAGCTTTCTTGACGAGTAAAAGAAAGCCCACCTTCTGCAATCTAATCCGTTTTAAATGGAATCCTGCTTCAATACATTTTGGTTAACTCTAAAGAAGCAAAACAAAAAAATATTTGGAAACCAATCTGTCAAAGCTGATTTAATTCGACGTCACTATTTGGTAGTTACTTACATGATGTTTCAATTGTTTCACGACTTCTTCATGGCGAGGTGGTGCTTCGAGGGGTTCAAATTTTGATGCAGAATAAAGAGTTCAGCTCCTCATAGAAAACTCAAAGCTGTGAAGCTAGTCAACATTTCTAATCGAAAATAGTAAATCATCGGCAATAATCGCTGCCGTCATGAAAAAAAAACACCAAGGACGAGGATCAAAGCTTGCTCAAGCAAGGAAGTCATGAAGATGGTTCCCACATATCTGAGTAACTAGAAAATTCTGGCCATTGGCAATTAGCCATTTGAGGAAACCTTCAAGTCATACGCAATCTATCGAGTCTCTACATTCCTAATTAAGAAAAATAATATCGAGCAACGGATGCGTGTAATGCAATGGTCGGAGGATTCCAAACACATGGGATCAATTTCAGTATCCTGAGATCACCGGGTCCTCCTTTTCACCGGGGTCGGCTACCATACTTGTCTGGGAGGATAGTAGCACTGGCTCTATACATTGGTAGGCCACCGTAAAAGCCACATAAGCATTCAGTAAGCTCTAGGCAGCTCGTTTAAATCGAATGCACGGTGCATCGCCCAGGGACTGATCAACACTTAAAGCGTTATTCTTCAACGTTGGTCTAGAAAGCTAAACTGCAAGTTGAACGACACACTAATGACGTCCACTGGCACCTTTACCATTTATCCTTTAGGTATTTGGTAATGCTGATGTGATATATCCGTAAATAGTGAACATCGTAATCCAATTTCCATTCATCTCGTTTCCTTCGTTCAAGTATTTCACTGACCGTTCCACGGTAGATTACTGAGGCAAGTATCGTTCCCAGATCAAAAAATCATGGACAGCTACTTATACCAAAGTAAACATTTATTACAATTTTCAGCGCTTGTTTACACTTAACTGGTAAGATTTAACGCTTCATAGCGAGATTGTGTCATTAATACGTCTAGTTGCCGAACTGCATCGCAGAACATGAAGATCGTAATCCAACAAAACCATCCGAGGACTTCAAAATTTCCATCCAGGAATGGAGCTAAGAATATAATACCTGGGCGACTGCTGTAAACTACGTGCCTCCATAATATTCTTCAGAGACGAGCGATTGACAAAAATGTCCTCGGCTTGAAACTGTATATTTGTAGGAGCAGTACAAAAAAAAAAATGAATTCAATTGAAAACTGTACAAGGTAAAATGGTGTTAAGGAAACAATACCGGCGGAGAATTGTATTTCTTGATTTCATCGCTTGAGTCGTCGTTCTGTATGACTTAACCTCAACAATCGAACGACAGTAAAAATATAGTCCTCCAGCGCTTTGCCGCTTGATCGTAGCCAGGCGCCGTTCCCTTGTGTTGGGCTGCGATGTGTAGGTGGGGTATTTATTCTCCCAGCAAGGTCTTCCAAGCTGAGAAGTCTGTCGTCTCCACCCGCAAGCCCAGATAAGAGTTAACCAATACCGGTATTCACCACCGCCCTTGTATCAAAACAGTCGCATGTTTGCAAACGTCCCTCTGATTCACAAGGGAGTGACTGTAATGACGACCTATGGAAGACTTCGACCAGACTGATAGATTAATCTCGAGACTCCAGGAAACCGCAATGACCAACAAAACTCCGAAACAATGGAAATTATGCTTGGGCCGCACAATCAGTGAAGAAGATGAGCTATCCAGGTATCCAAATAAGTACTAATATAGTAGTATCAGAATTCGGTGTTCTTTTTTTTTTTGTAACATCTACGCCACTGCGACAACATCTACATCGAAATGAGCGAACAGCTGCACTCACTGTCTTTACTTCATAAAACATTGTTACGGTATCACTCAAATTCGTTCAACTGAAAAGTGAAACAACCAGTCGAAAGTCACATATCATATGAAGGAAACCAGCTTTGATACCACGTAATATTGAAGAAGTGAAAAGATCGACATGATTGGAAATCTTAGGTTGAAAAAATTTTAAAAGATTGGGAAGAATCAAAAAATATGTCTATGAGATCTGTTCGAAATATGAGATCTGAGATACCTGTCTCTCACTTAATTCAGCTGTCAAACGAAGGACCCGCATGGTGTGGTGGTGAACGCGTTATTTCCCGGAGAGGATAATAGCGCGTTCGTTCCCCACCATAGACACCTGCGGTCTAGAGTTTTGCAAATATCTCAGCAACGTTATGGTTAAATGATACATTTCACCATATCCATTAGCCGTAACCATAACCTTTTAATATCACTAACTGCTACGAAATTGTGTAGTGCAGTAGTTTAGGATTCCCAACACCACATGGGGTCATTGGTTTGGAACCACGCTGAGAGCAAAGCATCACTACGGGATCGGCAAATTGGTATCGCATTGTCGTGCAGGACAAAACCGGCGACTTAATACATCAGTAAGACCCAGCAAGCCTTTTCATAAGACAGATATGAATCCAACAACCTCTGCAATATTATAAACGAAGTTGAATGCATGGCGTGTCCCTGGGGCACTGATCAACTTCTAATACCTCATCCTTCAATCAACTATTGACATTCGTAGGTACAATCTAAGGAAAACAAATGAATTGATTTTAACAGTTCATTCTAGAAATACTGTGAAAATCATAAGCTTTAAATGACTAGCTTATCCACCGCTGTTGGATACTAGTTACTAAATTAGGTGCCCAAGAACTAGCAAACTGAATTAACCCTCCCAAATATCCCCATCAAGTACAGACTGGCGTGGATCAGCTTGGGAATGTTCCATTCTACAAGGCGATGACACTTTTCTCCACATTTGTTAATGAGGCGGCAAAACAGCGACCTGTTTTCATATTTCGATAACTCCAGAAAATAACAAACGCCTTTGGAGAACAAGGGAACCATGAAAGCAGATGCACACAAGAAAATGATGAAGATGAAGCAAAAGAAGCTAATGGCACAGAGGAAAAGGTAATCGTATGAATTTCAAAACGTTTTATTTGAATGTAGTAAGTGGTCTCTCACATCTAGTTAGATCTAGTTGACATGGTAAGATCTAGAATCAGAACATAGCACACTAGTGGAAGAATCTGGCTAGAAATGTTTCCAAAACGAAATAAGTCTATGTTACAGACATCAAAGAAAACAATTTGTGGGACAAATTCGAATTATTCAAAATTCTATCTCACTTCAAAGGATATTTCGAAACCGACTTTCCTTGAACCTCGGTGTGCATGATCAATATGTATTCTTTCTTTGATGAGCTTACACGAGGTTGATAATCATATTTATTTTCGGCTAACATTTCGACGTCTTCGTCTTCATCAGAGCCGATGATCCGAGTCGATGGTCCACGCTTGTTATTCGTCTCGATGTGGCGGCTTCGCCTTCCTGTCGAGTCAGGTCTTCCTCAGCGGTCCGTCTCCTCGAATGGGGCACACTCATTCAGTGATGCCCTTTTATACACGATGCTGATGGTAGATATAATGATAATATCCGTTGGTAACTACTTGTTTTTCTTCCGGACATATATCATATCCAAACTAAAAACTCTGCTTAACCGATGCTAAAACATCCGAGTACTTTTAGTGGTGCAGTGATTGGAGGCGCCACTGCGACACGCACGTGGAGTCGATCCCTGCGCCCCCACCAAGCCTTCCATCCCTCCGGGGTCGGCAAGTTGGTACCAGACTTGCCTGGGAGGATAGCAGCACTGGCTCGATACATCGGCCAGCCACCGCGAGTCATTGTAAAGGCCAGATATGCATTCAATCACCTACAACGATACTTAATGAAGTCGAATGCGTGGCACATCCCTCAGGGATTGATCAACGCTGCGAGCTTTTTTGGCTTTATATTTTTACAGAATTCTACGCGACCTAGACCTCGAGCTTGCTCTTGACACTATGGATGCGTCCAAATATCGAAAACAAACTCGAAACTTTCAACTACGCAGCAAAGAAGAAAACTCATTCAGTTAGTGATCAATCAGTAACCCTCCCAACGATTTACCGTCTCATCGTGGCTGGGAGGTGTTCCTGGACGTCGGACTGCGATGTACAGCGGGGGATTCTTTTCCCCGCAGGGTCTTCCAAGCTGAGAAGGAGTCCGGCATTTTCATCATCAGGCTTAGCTAAGAGTAAACCAATACCAGGATCCACCACCGTCATGGTATCAAAGTCGCATCGTGGTAAATTTCCCTCTGATCTACAAGGGGTGCGACTGCCCGTGGTGGTCAAGACCTGGGGCAGACTTTGGCCAGGCTGACTTCGCGATTCCAGGGAACCACAATGGCTTAACCAGCAAATCTCCGAAAAATGGTGATTATGCTGAGGCCCGCACAACCAATAAGGACGGGCCGGCCGTTCAAGTATCAAGTAAGTGGCAAATAATCAATAACCTGTCAAAACCACTTTTAATTCTATCTGTACATGTTCATTAGTGAAAATTCTGCAACGAAAAACAGTAACAATGTCGTGTGAGCTGAATTTATAAAGAATAAATAAAAATGGATGCACAAGAGTTTGTGCAAATAAATCGACACCATAACGAAAAATTGAAAATCGCTGTGTAGAACGAATCTCGACGGCTACAATACTATTCAAAACAGTTGCTATCATAAAATTGCCGCTGTGTTTCCTGGCAGGACTTACAACCTATGGGGAAGATGCTGTGAAACCACTTGATAAGTTATTTTACGGTGTTTGAATAACTTTAAACTCGACAAAAATCCTTATCTCTTACTTGATTCGTTGCAGCGCTCCCCGGTGACGGATTGAGTTTTGCTATATTGGTCTCACTCAGCCGAGGAGTATTGATGCGCGTCAGAGAAATCCCAAGACGGAGTCCCTTTTAACCTTAGTATTGATCAATAATTCACTACTTTTTTTGATAACCAAACACGAGGTGTTTCTTTTAAAAAAAGCTGTTTATTATGCGTATGGGAATTTATGTCCTAAGTTTTGTCATCTGAGATGGATGAAAGTGTTTGGCTTAGATTGCGTATCAATTTGACCTCTCATGGCTCTGAATAAAAGCGAAATCGCCGAAATGTAAGCTATTGTGAATAAATGCCGTAATGACATGTGTGCTCACAAAGGAAAACAATCAACCGCCACACACTCTATATTGAAAGCAAAACCTAGTTAGAACCATAGAGTTGGTTGATCTTAGCACAAACTTGATAGTTCGGCCTTTATCCAATTAACACAACGGTAACAATATAATAAAGTTAGAGAACTCACAGGTTTTACATCATAATTAAAGTATAATTAGCATACCCATGATTGAGGTCGATATAAAACTACAGACGAGACTTCTCGAGTTTATGATAACAAGGAAGAAACATGCAAATGAACAAACAACACAAAACCTTTTGACTTTAGAAGTTGAACGAGTTTAGCATCGAAGATTGTAGCCCCATTGGTGTCTTCATGGAAGTAGAACACCAAAACTTAAGAATGAAAAAAAAATTGTTAACTAGGAAAACAGAGATCAGAAGAACGTGAAAGTGTTCTCTTAAGGAAAAAAGATAGCTGATTCATAGAAATGACAACAAAAGAACATCAACATTGCACTCAAATATACCTCACTTTAGGAAGTACGATGCTTTTGAAACTTTCTATGTGCACTTGATATAACTAGACTCGTGTATATCCGATAGTAAAATCCATGTATAGCATACACACACATAACACCTGAACTACACGGATGCAGAAAGAAAAAGCTGCATAAAATGTTTTAAAATGTTATAAAGTAAAGACTAAAACAAGATCAATACCAAGCTGCTACTTCCGTAACATTTTCGGCAGATAGTCGTATGCCAGTAATCCAATAACAAATCCAGGAAAACCAAATAGAAACACTCGTTTGAGCAACGAAGAATCGACCGTACCGGATTCTCTTAGACATGGGATGATCCTATCAATATGAAACTTCATAAAAAGTAGTTTTCACCGTTGCTTAAGAATCTTACCGCATTTTGTTAGGTTGGTTTTTGGAAACCCTATTAATTTCAGTTTTACGTCGAAGTAACATATTATAAGCCTGAAATATTGGCTCGAAGTAAAGAGCTACATAGGCAATGAACGATTGAAGACAAACGCACATCATTAAAAGATAAGCGCTGTACAACAGAACCACGATTGACATAGAAAATACGGCCAGATGACAACTGATAAAGCTGAAGCGAACATAATAAATGGTATTTTTTCCTTGATGAGCTTACACGAGGTTGATAATAAACTCTAACTCTCTATAATAAATGGTGATGAAAATGTAAAACATTGCTAGGACAAACCGTATCGACTTTATCGTTGATAGAGATCTCAGCAAGATATAAGGAAGGAATCTGATTTCCAGCTTCATCGTACACTTGATGGAAGCATAAACGCACGATACCTTCATCAAGTGAAGGAATAAATCCCGAAGAAGTACATTCCTCAAACTGTTGTCTGATAATTCCACATTCCACGTCAGAGAGCACGCAACCAATGATCTAAAATGTGGTCGAAAGATACATGAAGAATAAAGAGTCCCCAAGTAAAAAAGAATAAAGGATAAAACTCTCGGCGTGGACTAATCTGTTAAGGATGCGCCATGCAGTCGACTTCACTAAGCATCGTTTGGAGGTGATTGAATGCATATCTCACCTCAGCAATAACGCGGTGGCCCACCGATGAATCAAGCCAGTGCTGCCATCCTCCCAGACAAATCTGGTAACAATTTGCCGACTTCGGAGGGATGGAAGGCTTGGTGGGCCAACGGCAAGGGAATCAATCCCACATGTGTTGCAAGGCGCCTTGGACTACTGCGCCATACGTGCACATAATCAAGTGAACTTCCGTTAATCGAGCGAAAAATATAAAAGTAGAAACAAGACAACCCACGTCAGTAAAATTCTGTAGACATGAGAGCTATTTCAAAATACGTACCTTACTATTACTAGCCACGCCTATCACAAAGAGCAAGCGACGCCGTGAATTCAGAGCTGCACATATAACAGACTGAATTTCTGACGTAGTCAGATCAGTGAGTCGCGTTGGATGCCAGAAAATTGTCCATTTGTCTTCTTGCATCTGCAATGAAAGCATTACGAAACTGCATTCGTAAAACGTTTAGTGTATGTTTACTTTGAAAAAGCTTCCACGAATGTATTTTTTGGGCGAACCAGCGAAAAGCATGTCGACTATTTCCTTGGTTCTTTCAGAATTCGGAACGTGCTAAATATAATGAAAATAAACATATGATGTAAACCAACATAACCACAATGATACTGAGATATTCCTAAAACTCCGGACAGCTGGCGCCTGCGGTGAGGATCGAACACGTTGCTACCCTTTCTGGAAGCTAACACGTTCGCCACCACACCACAGGCTATACTTATATTTCACATAATACCATGCCATTAAAAAAGGATAGGTACTAAACAAAAAGCGATTACATTGTGGCTAACCAAAATATATTAAAAACAGAAAAAAATATCCCGTAAATGCTAATGCCAACCGACTTCCATTCAACTTCCGTATATATAACAGCTTATTTTTTCCTGGCACAATGTAAAAGAATAGACCAAAGACGGTCATCATTTAACTCACCATTTGATAAACTGAAGCAGCGAGCTCTCCTGGTAACTGAACAGATCCCTATAATATTAAGCAATAACGAATCACCAAATATGAAACTTTACAATGGAAGCATTCTACGTAAAGTATGAGGTAATGGTATGAAATGTGGCGCAATATCCCGTATTTCCATCAGACCTCAAGTAATGATCGCAGCAATTTCAAAATAAAACCGTACATATTATTTGTTTGGATTATTAATTATTACCATAATTATTTGACAAGACCTTAGAAGCTTTCGTCGAGCTTGAAGACATCGCTTAAACAAAAACGATGACGAAACTACAACAATGGACACTAAAAGCTTAAGAACTTACTAGCTTTCTCTCTGAAGGAACAAGTTTTCCTGTCATAACAAAGTAATTCTCACATATATCTCCAATATGACACCTCCTTAAAAAAAAAACAGGGCTAACAAAGCCATAGTAACACTGAGAAGCCTCAATTTAGACTCGATCACAGTTACCAGACTCTCCGAGTATTGGGCATGGGTCGATCAAACGCATCATGATAGTCTTTCTGAGAAAACTGAAAATTCACGTTTTTTGACACACAATTCCTATGGTACATAAAACTATGGAGGCACCTTCGATTCTTCTAAATTTTCGTTGTCGTCATCGGAAGAAAACGAATCCTTGCTATTCACAGGTGAAAAACCACCATGTCTAGTTCTAAGAAATTGTAAAGTAACAACAGAGTACCGATGAAGTAAAGGTTCCAGAATGTCTAATATATCATAATAGTATCATACTGAGCACTGCTGATAGCATCTATAGGTCAATAACACGGCTGAGATAAAGGTGAAACGAAAGGCCCACATAGTGTGGTGATGAACGCGTTAGTACCCGGAAAGGGTAACAGCGTGTTCGATCCCGACCGCAGACACCAGTAGTCCGGAGACTTTGCAGATATCTCTGCATCATTATGGTACCATTCACATAACACCTTGCCATTAAAAAAAAGAGTAGGCAGTAAATAAAAGTGAAGATATCATATGAGACTTGAAACAAGTAGTTCTCATATTTCAAACCAACGTTTCTTGCACACCGGCGGCAGATAGGATGTCATGTGGCAAATATTCTCCGTGTCCATCCCTGTCTGATGAGCCATAATCTAAAAACAAACCATTTCTATTGTTCTCCTTCATTTGTAAACTATCCTAATCATGAAGAAATCTACTGAGTATTCGGAAAGGCAGATCAGTCTTTATGACAATTACTACAGAAGTATGCACTACCATTACTGAACAACCTTGCTTTCCCGTCATGTAAGGAAACCAAAACAATTTGTTGAGAAGACATTACACTATTTACTTTTCGACATTCTTTAAGCAAACTGTTCATCAAAATATTGGCGCGTGTGGCGCAGTGGCTGTAGACGCCCTGCAGTACACATGGGATCGATTCGCGCGCCCCTGGCCCACCAAGCCGCCCATCTTTCCGGGGTTGGAAAATTAGTACCAGACTTTTCATGTGGATAGCAGCATTGACTCGATTCATCGGTAAGCTATGGCTAGTCATTGTATAAGCTGGATAAGTATTCAATCACCCCTACCAATGAAGTCGACTTCATGGCGTGTCCCTCAGGGGTTGATCAACGCCGACAGCTTTATCCCTTATTGTTATGTGTCAAAACTAGAAGCAGCTTAGTATAGAGCTAACACTGGTAGAAACAACAAATCGATACAGTCACGATGTAGCATAAAATAAGAACGTAAAAGCAATGATAAGTAAACGTAATGCAGAACTCACATAAGACCATAGTATTGGACGTCGTTGAGCTATCATTGCTTGCACGGTCATCGAAGAAATAATCACCCACATCCTCCATCATCTAAGACGAAGAGAAATCTTTTCGCACATTAAGATGACAAATAAAAAAGCATTCGTACATCTAGAATCAGAGAAAATCTTATAGAAGAAGTACAACGGCTGCTTGCGTCTTCATGTAATCTTTGCAGGACCCCATTTAATGATCACGAAGACTTTCGTACACGCAAAACCAGCCAATAATACAAAAAAGAAATACGTTAGTCAGTACATGTTCGTGGATTCTTCACAGGCAGGACCTCACGCACTCATTGGTTTCGCTGCCTTCTTCCCTAACGGGAGCCTCATCGGTGTGCAGCGTTTAGCTCGGCCATTTTTTCTTTTCGACTGGTTTCATCGTGATTCTTTAAGATACATGGAAGTCATCAACCATATGCGACTTTAATATATGGAATCGTTATGATTTGACAATACGTTAATTATGCATTGTGCTTCTTCGGGTGGGGTTAAAGCAAGTCCCATTCGTCTGCGAAAGCTACTACTATTACTATTAGTGTTACTATGAAAGCTTGTTAGGGTGCGTGTGGCACAGTGGTTGGAGGCGCCACTGCGACACGCACGTGGAATCGATTCCTACGCCCATGGCCCACCAAGCCTTCCATCCCTCCGGGGTTCGCCAAATTGGTACCAGACTTGTCTGGGAGGAGATCAGCACTGGCTCGATACATCAGCAGGCCACCGCGAGCCATTGTAAAGGCCAGAAATGCATTCAATCGCCTCCAACGATACTTAATGAAGTCGAATGCATGGCGCATCCCTCAGGAATTGATCAACGCCGAGAGCTTTATCCTTTTTATCCTTTATGAAAACTTGTTGCAACTTATAGCTTAGTATTTACTACTCGTACTAGCTACTGCTTCTATTCTCTTAAACACACTCATGACAATATAACATGAAATGAATTGTATATGTAGGAATTCGCGCATGTTGAGCAGTGATCGGAGGCACCCTGCAGCACGTATGGGATTGATCCACACGCCCCAGGCCCACCAAGCCCTACATACCTCCGGAGTCAGCAAATTGCTAACAGACTTCTCTGGGAGGATAGCAGCCCTGGCTCGATACATTGGTATGCCACCTCGGGTCATTATAAACGTCAGATATGCATTCAGTTATCTGCAACGATGCTTGGTGAAGTCGAGTGCATGATGCATCTCTCAGGGATTGATCAACGCCTGGAGGTTTATCCCTTATCCTTTATGTAGGGATTCATTCGTAGACCAAAATTCAGTTGGCCAAAATTTGACTTGATAAAGCTCGCTTACAAGCCAAAGATTGCAGTTTTATGACACTGTCTGTCAGAAGCATTGCGTCATCTGAATAGTTAAGTTCAAATATGCTATTATGTGTTGCACTTTATTTACTGGCTTTCATTACTTTTTAAGGTATTATGTGAAATACAACGAAATGGTGCTCAGATATTTGCAAAACTCAGACCCCGACCTAGATTCGAACCCGCGATTTTCCTTTTCGGGATTCAAGTTTTACCGACTGCACCACTGACGCCTTCCTTACTACTACAGTTGCTTAGAAGTCTTTCTTTCTTTTAATTTATATGCCTATTCATCACCCACTTATTTGCAGAACTTATGAGGTTAAGTTTTCGCAGCATCCCTCTAGGAAGAATTCATAGCATTCTCAATCACTAAGTGGCGTTTTGCTAATGCTGCTGTTGATCGGTGTCCTTTTCATTGTAACCGCCTGATTTATAACCTGACTTACTATTCGATGTCCTCTCTTTCGAAACCGTACAAAATTGATGAGACAGAACCCTTGAAATGAAAGAACAACACTACTCGCCATCAATAATGGTCAACTGTTTGAGAACACGTTTGGGAAAGTGCGCTGCCCTTCACTAAACGGCCACCGTAACCAGGTGGCTTTCCAAGGTGAGATGGAAACCATTCCATTACTGTGGTGGTTACAAATTATCGTAGGGTATATATTTTGGTTGTATTATGTTTATAGCAGCATCTATGATGGTGATGCAAAAGAGAGAAGGAAGTGCCCACCGAGTTTTTGTCGATCATGACTTGTGAGTTTATACTTCACTTAGCTATTTTTATGACGATTTCTTCTGTCTCGGGCGCATTTCCAGCTGACTGGGAACTTTTGATTACGGAGGCTTTTTTTAACTTTTAATTACGGAGGGTTTTTCTTACTTTCGTTACTGATACAGCCGCTGTAAAGCTTCACTCAGATCGTCACAACGGTCCATCACCAGCATCTCCAGATCGGAAGCAGGTTTACCTCATTGCGACTAAGTTTTATGTCACTCATTTGTTGTTAGGTTTCATGTAGGAATATTGGAATCTTTCCCATTGTCTTGAGAGGCTTGGAGGTGATGAGCTGTCTTCTGCCAATGTTTCGTTCATTTTGTGTTCACAATGGCTGAGAAATTCAGGATCTGTTTTGGTTTTTGAGATATGAAATATTTGAAGTCATTAGTAAGCCTTTGCTTTTCTACATTGTCGTTGTCGTGAAGATGCTGTGGAGCTTATTGGACGTTTATGGAAGTTTTATCATAAATGGGAAAGTATAGTAAAATTTTAAAGGTGCTGTTCGATGTTTTCATAATGGTCAAGTCGCTAAAACTCTTTAATCTATTAGCTATGGTTTCGTTTCTATTTGCTGTATAATTCATAGTAACCCAGAGGATGTCGTAAGGCTTAAATAACGGCTTCTTTTCGGCTCATAATTCTGGGAGTATTAGAGATTGCTACCCAGTGTCTTAGATGCTGTCGTTTTCCAAAGACTAGTAGCAAAAGACAATTCTTTTGGTGAAGTTTTAACAAAACCAGCGACATGTTTCTGTCTGTGAACATTCTGCTTATCGCCAAACAAAGTTTCGGATGGACGGAAGACGTCCCTAAAATAAGTCGCGAAGATTTGGCTTTCCGATCCCACTGGGGAAACACCGACCACAATTGTCGGCTTCATCAATCTGGTGGCGTCGATGATTTGCATGAGTCGGGTGAGCGGCTGTGCGGTTTTGATTTAGTGAAGATGGATTGTCGTGTGGTCCACGAATCGGCGACGGACGGCAAGCCTCGCGGAAGAGGTCAAGCGGATTAGAACAGCATATCTGAGTAGACGACCTCCAGCGAATCCGACAATGATTTATCACGTATTTTTCGTCGTTCGCCCAGCAGTGGCACGAAGCAGCTTATTTCAATGAGACACGAAATCATCCGCATACAGTGGAAGCATATTCTTAGATAAGATTAATTAGTGGAGAAATGTGCTTCCGCTTTAGGTGAGAATGCGATCGTCTCTATTACTTGATATTTGGAAGTTTATTTTCCTCTTCTTTACACACGGTGAGGATTCCAGCACAAATTCTGTACTGGGTTCTGATGAGAGATTCTCGTTTCCTCTGGAATTTCGTGAGGAAGCGTCCTCGTGTTCTGATAGGCAACCGTAGGGTATGGTGAACGATCGAGGAATTTCCGCCTTGTGACTGAATTATTTTCAGCACGACAGTGATCTGTAGCGTAGATTGTTCTTAGTTTGATTTTTGATTAGGACTGTCGATCTCATTCCCATCTTCTCCAACTCATCTGGCAGCAGGTGATCAGATCTGCTGTACATCATCACAGCCGTCATTGAGAGGCACGTTCTTTTCTAGCGGGCCGGGAAATCACTCTCAGAAATAGAAGAGCTTGTTTAGGAAGAGTAATCTTGGTGAGAATGTATAAAAACTATACGCGGCAACAGCATTAGTGGCTTTTGGTCTAGATAGGTAAGTATTTCTACTGGACAAAGAGTGAAATTCCTCTGACACTCACCGCAAATATGTTTAAAGGACAATTTTTCGTAAAAAAGCTATGTCTGGTCAAAGAAGGGACGAAAGCGATGCTTAAGAGTTTATCAAGAAATCGAACGCGGTTTAGATTTTTTTGATGATTTGTTGGAAATTTTCAGTGTTAAACGGTTTCTAACACGTGAGCACCGTTATCTACCTTCTAGTGGAACCAATTCCGTCAGAAAACATCTATACAGCTTAGTAAGCTTGGAAAAAAATGTGCAAAGTGATCTGCAGGGATGGATCTGATAATAAAAAACGGATCCAGTGCCGCTATCCTCTCAGACAAGTCTGGTACCAATTTGCCGACTCTGGAGGGATAGAAGGTTTGGTGGGCCATTGGCGCAGGAATCGATTCCACGTGTGTGTTGCAGAACGCCTCCGACCATTGCGCCAAACGCGCCTTTTTGGATCTGATGGATCTGATCCTATAGATAAATTATGTATGTAATGTACCGTATAATGTGCCGTGGACGAAATATCTTCATGTTTACAACGACGTTTAAAATTTTCTACATACTTCATTCGGATCCGCCATGAATTTGCTACAAACGTATGCCATTTCACTAATTGAAACCGAAAATCACAAATTCCTTAGTCTTTGTTTCTATGAAGTGGGAAAATCATCATTTATTTACTCGATGGCTCAAACTATCTTAAGCTGTTGTTCAGAGTTACCCAGCTATGTTGCAGGTCGCACATCTTTCTGGATTCACTACTTCATAGTAAATCTCACCAATCTCACCATAAATGGATAAACGAGGAGACATTTGAGTGGAAGAACAAAAATTTAACAGATCTGATTTCTCTGTATCTATTTGAATTTCACGTTATCTGAATACCAAGAAGCGTTTAGGATTCCTCATTCTTTTCTCATAAACGCTTCCGATTTTTAAGAACCCCCACCAAGACGTCTGTGTGTATTCCGTTTGTGATGTGGTGTGTGTCAGGGGGGCTGGAGCGTTATCGTCGCCCTACTATCTGAGTTGACCTCAGTCATCCATCCGTCCACTTGCCTCGTCGTCTTTTTCCAGTTATGATCGATGATGGAGGCCTTCATTTACAATCAACAGACAGGCGAACCACACAAATGGCTAGTGTACACGAATGGTTACTACTACATCGATTATTCAGCCACTTGTTACAGGGTATGGCCATGGTGTAATGATAGTTGATAGGCATAAGGCAAACAACTACTGGTAGTCGATAAGCTGGTAAAACGACGAAATCGACGAGATTTCAGAAAAACTTCAACTTCTAAGTCTTTAAGTCCTGGAAGAGAATAAAACTGGGAAAAAATTGTCGAGGTGGTTTCGTAATGGTTCATGGTAGCGAATTCGTCACACGGCTTTTGACATCAGGAGAAATCAGGAGAAGCTGAACTAAGCTTATTTCAGCAATAGTTTATGTGATTGTTTTTACTAATGCCTTGAAGTAGTTGCTGAAAAGGTCCCGTTGAAAAGAAAGAATAAGAATGCATCGTAGTTTTAATCCTAGAATATTTCCACATTTAACAATTCTAATAACTGATTCTTCGAGTTTTGCTTTCAGTCTCACTTCATCTGAGTTTGCTGTTGAACTCACGGTTTGGCTGACTCTATATCGGAAAGAAATCTAGGTTTATACCAAAGCTGAAGACTGACGACAATTTCCCTAAGCACTTTAAATCATTGGATGGTTCTAGATGAACGCATTTTTGAACTTGTTAATTGATTCATGGAGTGAGCGGCGCAGTGGTAGTGATTCCGTCCATCACACGCACAGTGCTGTCTCGATCCCACATACATACCTCATTTCAGATAAAGTGAGAATTTTTGAACCTGGCATTGTTGAATCGCTAAAAAATTTGAAGAAAAGTAATTTAAAGGTATAAGGTGTAAAGAGACTATTCCATGCACAAAGCATCCGATTTAGTCGCATTCTTCCTATTTCTTTGTGTTATGTAAGGGTTTCTAATTTATTGCTGGGGACCAGGTCAGATCTAAACGCAGTTTTACGATATGTTCAGTCATTGGCGAACACCAGAAGTCGACCCTTATGTTGTAAGGTCTCCCTAATGACCCCTCTGACCTTATATTTGGAGAAAATGCTAGCACGTTCAGTCTAAATGAGTTTGGATAGTTCGCTATCAACAGAGATCGACAATGCGTGAAAGACAGATGTTGATTATGGTCTGTCCACTTCTGTATGCAGCAGCCAAGTGGTCGATCTTAAATTACCGAAACATTAAGAAAACCCGATATTCTGAATACCAATGAGTGCTTAGCACTATCACAAAGGGCATTACAGCCGTTATCGATTTTCCAACTACAGTACCTTGAGATAAAGTTTTTACCGCATTGATTTTTGGGAGATTGCAAACGATCACATGGTACCAGAAAATCTTTGTGACTTTACAAATATTTTATTCTGAGAGAAAAAATATACACTTATGTGGACGAGCGTCCGAGCTTTTAAATCCGGTCTGGTGGTATACATTTTGCGTACCTTTCTTTTTCTAGCCTCCCTCCCTCATGTAATCACTCCTTACTGCAACAAAGGTTTTTTTTCCTCGCCTGACAGAATTGATCACTATAACAAATTTCCCTGGATAGGCAGCGGAATCTTTGCGTTCATAGTACATTTAAATGCTATTGACTTCTTTTCTCTACAAAACTAATTCAGTGGCTATTGCTAACGTGGCTCCTGATGAAAGGCAGTCGACATTCCTTGAAGGCATTTTTAAGCAATACATTTCGTGGTGGGACAGATTCCAAACCACAATTCAAAAAAAAAGGCATGCCGGCATCCACAAGTGATAGGAATGCCATCTCTTTTCATAGTATTCCATCGTTGTCAATACGAATGTGGCAATCGCTGCAACAATAGTTGTATTGAGACAGCACACTAGACTCCGTACAATCCTTGATTTTCGTAGAAAAATAGTGAAATTGGGCTCAGAGTAGAGCATATGTGATTGGAAGCAACGAGTCGGTTGCATTGTTGCTGACGTTCCCAAATCATACAACTTAATATGGGACAAATACAACCAATAACTACTTCGATACGTGGACAGCCGATCCTAACTGGTTGTGCGGACCCCAGCGTATTCTCCATTCTTTCGGAGTTTTTCTGGTTTAGCCGTTGTGGTTCCTTGGAGTTCCCGAGATCAGCCTGGCCACAGTCTAACTAGGTCGTCATTACCACAATCAGTCGCAGCCTTTGTGGATCAGAAGGAGATTTGCCAGTATGCAACTAATTTGATACGGCGATGGTGGTAGACCCTAGTATTGATTAGTAGTAGTACTAGTTGGGCTTCCCGGTGAAAACGCCGGCCTCCTCCTCAGCTTGGCAGAACCTGCCGCGGGTGAATCTCCCTGCTCTATATTGTAAGCCCACACCTAGGAACACCTACCAACCACGATGAGGCGGCAAAGCGTTGGGAGGTAATAAACAAATACAAAATATAATAACAAGCAAATGTAAATATTAAATGTGACGTAATACCTTTGACGTTACTAGCTCTACCTCTCTACTATCTGGCAACTGAATGCAGTAGATATGGCGATGTGTGATGTACATTTGCCTACACCATCTGCATCATTTGCAATTCCGTAAGTTACTGGGTTACAGCAAAATTCCCATCCATCCCTATGGTCTCCTCAGGTAGCTCCACATTTCTGAAAGTTATCTAGAGCGCATCACAATTTTTGCAGCCAACCCTCTAATTTCACTGGTATGTCGGCAAGATAGCCTTGTATTACTTTCCATGTTCACTAATAACATATGTCTACTCCTAACGGGTTTTTCCCGTCAAACTATATTACAGCATCACGAGCTAGGAAATAGAACTTAGTGTATTAGATTTCGATAATCGTTAACATATTCTGTCTGGCCAGTCGTAGTCAAAGCATAAACCTTTCAAGGATATATGTTTGCATATAAGGATAAGGTTAGCAGAATAAGTAGCACTTTTTAAGGTGAGCTGTGAACGCATGACATAGAAGAGGCGCCCTGAAAAGGTAAGAAGGTTATTTTTGTCAGGTGCTCATTATAGAAAGCATGGTCTTTTAAATTAGAATCATTCATTGTTTTGTTATCTTATCTATATTCTCCATGGTTTAAACATGGTTCCATCAATATGTCTGTTAAAATCGTGCTATTAGTCTAGACACCACGGTTGGTTTAGTGCTTTATCTCACCTAGAAAGTGAATGTTTCTCAGTTTGGATTTGCGGTGATCTAAATCTAAAACAGGAAGTTCTTCGTCAAGCCGGAACTCAGCCGGAGGAGTTCGATATTCCTATTCAGAAACCCATCTAAGTGTAACCACTGCCGTTAAAATCGCCGTCGTTGTGGGAGAAGCTAGTCACTTGGTAGTAAGGTCAGTACACTTAGAGGCGGGTGATCTCTACTGTGACGAACTGGGAAAGCTTTTAACAAAGTAAAATTGAACGATCGAAGAAGTAAGAACTTTATCACTAATTAAATGATATACCACGACCTACACAACTTTTATTGAAGACGAATCATTCAATTACTAGATCAAAACAGAGACAAATGATGGGCCTCAGGAATCTCCTCGTCCTTGTAGACTCCACGGCAGCAAAAGTTCTCCAAAAATAGCTCTAATGTGTAGCATACTGAGAAATGATTGGTATTTTCACTTAATGATGGGGCATATGATAAATGTCGCAGTACGCTACCGCCTTCTTAGCTCTTGATCACTCCGAACATATGTCGTTCCAAATATAAAAGTGAAGAATCAAGGAAAAGGAATGAAACCCATCATATCACCTGTATCACTTGTAGTGTCGTTGATCATCGAGTGATTCGGGCAGGTGCCAGTTAATCTTCCATTCTTCCTTGTCTAGTGCAAGAGTAGCACATTGGGTCCTGCTCGCTCTAGGAATTCGTCGAATATCATATTTTTCTTCTAAGTTCTAAGTGAAGAACTCTGGCTATCGGGTCGTTGGTCTTCCTACAGTACGTTTGACATCCCGAGGAATCCAGTCACTAACGGCTTTTGTCCACCAGTTGTCATTCATACGTATTACGTGTCCGGCCCACATTATCTTCGACTGTTTGGGGTACAGAACGGCATTTTTGACTTTTGTCATTCATACGTATTACGTGTTCTGCCCACATTATCTTCGACTGTTTGGGGTACAGAACGGCATTTTTGATTTTTGATAGTTGACACAGGTCGGAGTTTCGGATCCCATCCCTTACTTGTGTGAAAAGAGATACTCCTAGCATCATCCCTTTGACTGTGCGTTCGATGACGCTGAGTGATCTCTCATCCTGCTAAAGCATCGACTAGGTTCCTGACGCATACGTTAAGGCAGGAAGTACCGTTGAGTTGAAAAGAAAACGTGGGCGCGGAGTCGGGGGTTCTTTGTTCTCTTCACTACATTCTCAATGCTCTTGAAAGCTTCCCAAGCCACTCGTTTCTTTCGGCTCAGCTCTAGAGCTAAGTCGTTCATCATATTGATTTCCCGACCTAGATAGACATAACTGGAGCATTCGGAGGTATTCGTTCCGATGAGCGTGAATGGGGCATACAAAACCAATCCGTTCTTCATGAACATCGTTTTTGTGAGATTTAATCGAAGACCAATCTTTCCACACGCCTTATCAAACCTATCATACAAGAAGTCAAATGAGGAGATGACTTGATGATGAGGATGACGTTGATGATGAGGACGACGTTGACGATGATATGATCGCTCACATAGTTTCGTAAAAAAAAAAAAACGAAAAAGAAAAACGCGTGACATTTGCGCGCGATTTGCAAACGCCGCGCGGTTTTTCAGCTGCCGAGCAAATTAATATCATCACGACGAATTTACAATGAAACGCTCGGCAAATTATACGCTTACGACGTAATGTGCTTGGATATTATCGAATGCTTTCGACTACCAGTTATTTTTTATTATGTAATTTTTGTGATAAATTCTAATTAACAGTGGAGAACCAAGGGAAGGAGAGAGGGAGAAAAGAAATCCGAGAACAGTCTATGAAAGAATTTCTACAAAGGTTTTTTCTCTGCCAATAATTGTTTTCGTCGTTAATGTTGTTGTTGTTGTTGTTGTTATTGTTGTTGTTGTTGTCGTTGTTATATATAGTTGCCATATAAGCTTTAAATTTCACAAAAAAACTTTTTAAATCATCTTTTTATTCGGTGTCGAGGCGAAACGACCTCACCTTCAGGATTTGTGGCCGCTCGTATTTTGACATTACAAATCTTCCAGGTTCTGGAGATACCGAATCGACTTTTCGACGTACTTTTTATTATTATTTTTTATTTTATTTTTTACTAAACTCAGAAAAAAAAGAAATCGTGGCATTCCTGGACCAGATAGATACCAGAATAGCTGGTGTCTCTTATTTACAAAATTTGCTAATTAAACTGGTGTCATCTCAGTTGCAATGAAGAAATTTAGCAGAGAGTAAATTCAATCTGCGATAGATTTCGATGAAACTTTCTCACTTCGTTTCCGCTTCTTCTGATTCCTTGTCGAAGATTCTTGCAACCAGGGCTTGCACTCAACTTTTAAAAGAAACGATTTTTTATATTTTGTTTCCTCTACGTGTGGGCGCGTGTGGCGCAGTTGTTGGAGGCGCCACTGCGACACGCACATGAAATTAATTCCTGCGCCCATGGCTCATCAAGTTTTCCATCCCTCCGGAATCGGCAAATTGGTACCAGACTTGTCTGGGAGGATAGCAGCACTGGCTCGATTGCATCGGCAGGCCACCGCGAGTCATTGTTAAGGCCAGATATGCATTCAATCACCTCCAACGATACTTATTGAAGTCGAATGCATGGCGCATCCCTCAGGGATTGATCAACGCCGAGAGCTTTATCCTTTTTATTTTCTCTACAGTACTACAAAATCGATCATTACTTGAGAAATCTGCTTGAGCACAGTAGTAGGCTTCCCTGTTAATTAAGTCATTTATATAACCAGTTTAACTCACGATAAATAGATTGATCTTTATGAAATGATTTCATCGATGTTCGCTTCAATTCATTAGTCATAAATAACTAATACTTATCCACCGTACTCTGCGTGAAATCGATAAGATAGGTCTTGAATCCGATGTGAAGTTATGTGTGAATGTCCCATATTGTAAATGAAATGTGATGCTGACGAAATTTCTCGAGTACATCGGATGAATAGGCGCCAGGCACGGCGGCTTACTGGCCGCCGACTCCCGGAAGGCGCTGAAAAACCGCGGCCAGCCGACAGCGATGCCCGTTCGGAACGAACTGCCGGCAACAGAATGAATCGAAGGCTTTTCAAGAACCTCAACAATTCTCTGCTCTCCTACACCTATCGACAAGGTTTTCATTCGACTTCGATTCACATGGGATTCTAGTGATTCAATTACATATAAAACACTCGGTTTTTGACAATGAAGAATCAGTGATGAAGCATTCAGCGTTCTATCAATCTTCCAGGAATACACCATTCTTCATCTGACTCCATTCGAAGGGTCATAAAAATGAATGAATGGATATTCTCCATATAGAATCACTTACTAGGATTTCCTGTCGTGTGTGAAACAAATATTTTTATCCCCCAAACAAATCTGGTACCAATTTGCCAACCTCTGAGCGATGTGAGACTTAGTTGCCGCAATGACGGCTATTTTGGATGATATTAGGGTTGAATATGAGCCAACGAGAAAGATTCATTCTTAATAACCCAAAAGACCAGCTATTCATTCGTCACTGATGAAGTGCTTCACTTCAAAACAGCATGAATTCTATAGTTTTATTTCATATATTGTTCCAAGAAATATAAGCCTAAGGCAAAAATGAAAAAGGTACGGGTCATTATGACGCCTTATTCATGATCTTCCTCTTGAGGGCAGAGTGCTTATAAAGATTTGAGCCACTTGAACTGTGAAATTAAATCGATCTAAATCTATATGTATTCTTTGTTTGGTAAGCATACACAAGGTTGATAAACAATTTTCATTCGGATTTCGACTTATTCGTCTTCATCAGAGCCGATGATCCCATTTGATAGTCCACAGTTGTTCTTCATCTCGATGGGCGTCATCGCCTTCGCATCGAGTTGAGTCTTCCTCGATGGGCCACCTCTCGAATGAGGCGTACTCACTTGGTGATACCTTTTTATACAGGATGCTAATGGTTGATAGTAGTGACTATCCGGTGATAACAACTTGATTTTTTTTCGGATAATCCATCCTGGAGAAGTCGGTATCATTCTCACCTAACAAACAGCAGAAGAGATCTAGAAAAGATCTGAATTTAGTTCTATAAACTTTTCGCTTATAAAAACTGCTGAGTAAAAGAGACAGTTCACTGGAAGTCTGTGGTGAATTCGGTGCTGTATTCATTACTGTTGGATGGTTGTTCCTTTTACATATTTCTTCCCAATAGTGAAGAATACATCTATCTGCAAGTTCCTGCAAACTGATCTCGTTGAGCTGATGCGAGCTTAAGGATAAGTTAACAAGGAGGAATATAGTTGATATACGAGTGATCTAGGTCTGAAGGGATTCTTGTCAGTTATTCTGAGCATATTAGGTTTTTTTGTATAGGAACTTCTCTGAATGAATCCCTACTTCTGACTTGTGGCTAACCATTTTTGCTCGTTTTCAGGTTTTTCCAACTTTTTAAATGCTGTCAGGTTTTGTCCATTATCTACCCATATAAGACCTTCTAGTAAATTCGTGAAATCTATTCCGGAAGAAAATGGGAAGATATCGTAACTAAAGCCTGGAATAATAGTATTCAGTCAGAAAATATCGTTGCTTTGTGATAAGCAAGAGACACGAATTCTTCTCACGATTCTCGTTTCTTCTTCATCGTCACTCTTGCCTTCCATCCTACCTTCCACTATTGCTTCCCCTACTTTTCCTACTGTCCTGCTGCTACTTCTTTTTCTCCTCGGCCTCCTTCTCTCCTTCTGTCCTTTTCTCTTTCTTTCATTCTCTATCTCTCCTCTTCCCGATGGACGTTTGAATGATGACTGAAGCTAAGCATGTCGGCTTGTCATACGTCATGGCGCTCCTAGGCGGTCACGGGTTCCTTCCACTGAGGACAGCGTTGTTGGCTAAAAAGTGATGTCTGGAAAGTTCAGTTAGCTTAAAAATCACCTGCACACACTGGGCCATACTGCAAAAGATACTGATAACATTGAACTGGTTTCAAAGCGTTTATCAGTTTTACTTTTCTTCTTAATGAAGGATGCGTATATATATATATATATATATGTTTACGTGTGCATGTATGTATACATATATCCTTCAGACAGAGATCTGCTAATATATATACACTAATATATATACATATACGGACACGAAGGTATACGAAAGAAGGCTGTTCATGCTTGCTTTAGTGCCTCATCGTAGATATTGGTTTATTCTTGATGCTAATCTCTCACTGATTTGAAGCGAGAGGTTCGCCACATTTCGTATATGGAGGAATTCAACATCTCCGTGCCCAGCTAGGAATAAACCAATACCAGAAATGGATGACAATATTTTTCATTCGGAGGAAATCTACTCGTGAGACGACAAATCACAAACGACAAACCTCTCCGAATCACAAAAGTGTTGGCAACTGTCTACGGTGATAACATGGATACAGATTAGTCTCTCGGAATCTCACAAAACCAGGTACATATCAGTGAAATGGAAAATCCTAATATATTGCAAAAATAGGAGACACTCGATTTAGCGCGAAAAAATTTAGAAATAGACGGATCGTTAATCTGCTCTCAGAAAGTGTTGTGAATGTTTTCTCGAGCCATTGGCTCAGACTCAGCACTTAACCACTTTACGTTCATATATGTGATTTAGTATAATTGACACATCTAGACACATATCCAGGAACACATACAAGGCTAGGGAACAACAGGCTATGAATGTATGCAAAAGTATGCGATTTTTTTTATGGTTTTGGTTTTGGAATGATTTTTTTCTCTTTGAATCATATGCTACCGTATCCTATAAATCTTGGGTACACATGCGAATTCGCCCCAACAAATCATTGTTTTTGTGGCCGCGAAAACGAAATGCTTTGAAAACAACTTTGAATTGCTGATGCTCTTATTATCAGATAGTTTTTCTAACGGGCACTCTTTTTTCTTATTGATTAGAACGCAAGTGATATGGGGAAACAAATGAGAAATTTCTCGAACAACATTTCGGCCTATCACTCTAAGCTTTTATTATTAGTAACAGAAATTTCAAGAACCTTAAAAGGAGGAGAGATGTAAATACGTCTCCTCACATACCTAGACCGAAAAAGACGTGGTCTGAAAATGACGAGTTCAATTTTCTATAGAGAGAAGGCGAAACATATGTTCGAAGCAAAAAGGGATTGTAGGCTTGAGGCATTTGGTTATGATGCCAAAAGGTGAGAAACTTCTGGACACCTCGGGAACAGAAGTGCTTTCACAGCTTCTTCAACACCTTTCCTTATGTGGATCTACTTTTCTTGTCAGCTAACCAACTTGGCTTAGCCTTACAAGATTTCAGTCTTTAAAGGACACACCAGATCTGATCGTTGGTGATCTCTTTTTTTCAAGCGATTCAGGAAACGTCTACGAAGAAACGTGTTTTCTTCTTGCGAGAATGAAATGAAGCTTCTCATGAACGAGATAAAACTGCCACGTTTGAGCTGTTCTATTTACGGCTACCATGCCACAATGATAAGATGTTAGCAACACACTGCAGTAGGGTTGGACCATGAGAAATGGGTGCCGTTCTTGCAAAACCTCGACCATTCTAGTGGCTGTATCTCATTCCTAGGATTGTTTGAAGTTCTGCAAAAAAGGAGCCTCTTTGACAATATCGTATTCTGCCTCATGTTTTTGATAATATAGCTCTTCATAGTTCTCCTGAAGACAAGAGATCTCCGTAAAATCGTTGTGAAAACTCAAGCTTTTAGAAAAACACCTGGAGAACGGCTTTTCTAGGAATGACTCAACAGTCTTATCTTAATGGAACTTTTTGTCGATTAAATTGAAACATTACAAAGAATGAAGCCACTATGGTAAGCACTATCGAGAGGAGTGCAGTCCAGGAAAACCTTGGGTTACGAAGTCCCATTTCATCAATTAAGTCTACACCTAAAGGAATCTGGGCTATATTGCACTTAAGAAAGTTATTTTATATTAGTTCTATACAGTAGACGTGTTTAGCGTGACTTACTTTTTTTCTTGATTTTGAGAGGAATAAAAACAGTTGTGTTGGGTACTTGGTATGACCTCTTACTAATTTTCTCCTCAGATCTGCTAGAGTTACACGAAACTGCGAGCGAGTAAAAATAATGTTATTGGACGGAACAAATTGGATTCAATCAACAAAACTTCCTAACGATCCTCTAACGAGAAGTCTGGCTCGATTTAAACAATCGCGAAACAACGCCGTAAGCGTCGAACGACCGACAAACAGCATCGTTCAAGCCGAACGATTCCTATACGAAATTTTCGGACCACGTTACTCGTACACAATAAGGATGATGTTCATCACCAGTATCCGTTCATCTCATGATGAGCGTCTTCTGAACGAGATGACATCTTCATCACAAGTTGTTACCCCTCTGCAACATGTTATCGTTCGATCGGACTGTTCCCATACGATGTTCTCGGTCTTATTACTCCTCCACATCAAGTGTTCATCACCAGTCTTCATTCATCTCACAACGAACGACTTCTTCTAAATGAGATGACGCCTTCGTATCGAATCTTTACTCCTCTCCAGTAAGTATAAGTACTCAATATTTCTATGATTGCCTAGCATCTATACGAATAACATACTCTCTTAAGCACTTCTGACCTGTCGAAGAGTTGCGGGACTGCATGACAAATCACACTATTCATCTGATAAATGATCTGTATTCCAAGCGATTCTTCAAAAGCGAGAAACATAGACAAACAAAGAGAATACAAACATACAAGACAGCGACGAGAGTTCGCTGGAAATTGGTGGGAGTACGAGAGAAGGCTCAACAAGAGCGCTACGTTTCGCGGAGTGTACAGATTGACCAGGACGGAAATAGTGTGACATCAGCGGTAGGCACTAGAAGAACATAACCCCGCCCTTCTGAAGCAGATCTAACGGAGTCGTCGTGGTGGGTTGTTGATGCCTGTGTGCGTGTGTGTACCATCCTGACTGTACAGTCTTGTGATTACTAGCTGGCAACTGATTATTCTATGATCAGATCACCGATCGATATTGATCATCATGAAGATATTGATCATATTGGTGTTCTTGTATTCGCTAATGGTGCTAACATTGTCGACTACGAAGTTTCGTGAACGAAAACCATCACGATGTGAACGAATCGAATACGAGCTATGTCGTGATCTACCGTACAATACCACTGGGTGAGTTTCAATCATTGATTTGTGAACGTGTGATCTATGTATGTTCGACATTTTTCGGTGGGGTAAGACAGGTGATTTCGGTTTTTGAGTTCCACTTTGCTTCCGTCAAAGTTGTTGCCATCTGTAAGTTTCTTACTGGAGCTCTTCCAGTTGCTAATCGATCTTGATTGTCATCTAAGCTTGTCACGAGTTTGTTTTAAGGATTCCAATCCAATGGTTGAATTCAAGGGCACAAAAAAAAACGAGAACATTTGATTAGCTGTGCACTTTTAGTTCCATTTCGTCCTAATACTATTTAAGTGTGTCTCAGTTTCTCTTTCTCTACGCATCTCTCCTTTTTTTTCCTACGATCATTTCCTATCATTCCTTTTCCTACCAGCTTCTACCAATTGTTTTCTTTTTGAAGTTATATGACCCTTATGAACTGCTAGCCCTAGTAGATGGCATATGAAGTCTCATGAGGAATTGCGCAAAGCAGTTAACACTGATTTAGTTGAATTCGGCACAAATAAACAAACACGCACACACGGGGACAGACAAACCGAATTAACGGCTTCACACAGAAACACTAGCGAAAGTGCAGAGGATGCCGTAACGGAGAGCCATTGGGAGCTTGATGTCTCAGTTATAAACAAACAAACAAGTTCTCCTTCAGCTCATCTTTCAAAGTTATCAGTTATCAGTTTGTCATTGTTTTAATCGCATACGTTGCCTGGAGGTGGTGTAGATGGTTTGCGGAATGAACTAGAACGATGAATGCGAACGATTTACTTTTGTTCTGATGACAAAGGTGATAGAAATCGGTGATGTAGGTGATCATAGAGTGTGGCTGGTTTGATAGATGACCAGCAGTCGACTCTATCGCTAATAAATCTATATAGACAAAAAGAAAAAAAAATAGAACAAATAGAATGTGAAAAGTGTGAAACATTTGAGAAGGACGGCTAGGTGTGAGACGACCTTATTGGATGGTCGTTTTTCTTATGAATCGCTGCCGTTTTTCCGTGCTCCTTTTCGTGAACAGTCGAGACTTTTGCATTTGATCTGGGTTATCGTTTGCAGAAGGGTCCCGTAAAAACCGCAAGGGACTGTCTGTTTACCAGTATGAGAAAATTGTTCAGGTCGATTGCTTCATGAAAATTGTCATCTAGTGCAAATAATACGTATCGATTGCGTGCAGCATGTTTTGTAGAGTGGTTGCCGATAGCTTTTCTAGGGCTTTTTTAAGAAGACATATCTGTTGGGGAGATTTCTTCATGATCAAGATTTATTTGTTGCTCTAAGCTCTAAAACGTCATAAAAACCATAGAAAAATTCTGGGTGTATGTGCATTCGTTAAACAAATCTCGAATCAGTAGTGCCCTAACCAAATTTCTCTTACTGAGGCTTTCTTGGAAAAATATGGCAGATAAGGCAGCGCGAAAGAAATGTTGGTTTTTATCCCTTGACTCTTTTTCACTGGATTATTAGGTCTTACCAGAAGTTCTCTAAATTGACCCTAAGGGATTATATTTAGTTCTATAGTTCCTAGTTAATTAGTTTCATTCCGAACGAACATGTTCAGTTAAGTCAACTAGCTGGTTACTAGCGGTTTTGTGGATCATAGTGCAGCCTGCGTGACTGATAAGGGCGTTGAGATGTCTATCAGCACCATAAAAGTGCAGAATGTACCGTGGCTCACAGCAACTGTCAATCCTCATATTTCATAATGATCAATATGTGTGCATGTGCATATATACATGTATGTTGTGTGTGTATGTGTGTGTAGGTATGTGTGCCTGGATATGTGTCTGGATGTGTCAATTATACTAAATCACATATGTGAACGTAAAGTGGTTAAATGCTGGGTCTGAGCCAATGGCTCGAGAAAACTATGTCGTAAATATTGATAATTTAGAAGTAGGAATTGTTATCAATGCAAAATCCAGGACATCGTAAATATTGATAATTTAGAAGTAGGAATTGTTATCAATGCAAAATCCAGGACATTTCTCAATGTTTCACTTAGTCTGTGAACTGCGTTCAGTACAAATCGATTTAGGTTCTTATAGGATAGCGTTCTCTTTTGGTGTTAGAAATTCGCATTAGACCTTAACCAGCCGAAATCGACAAGTTTACAGTCTGTTAACGTCGATTTCGTTGTTTTTGTCGGCGTCTTTGGAGAAAATTTCATGTCATTTCTGATTTCGTCCTTTTACAGGCAGCTATGTAAACGTCAATTTAGTCGCACAGAGTTCTATCGTAGGGTTTTTTTTAAAAATAAAAACAACAAGCGTAAAGTTTTTTCAGCTCAATATTAACCGATAGAAGCAGTAAACAAACAAGGACAAAGGTCTCGGCGTTGATCAATCCCTTAGGGATGCACCATGCATTCGACTTCAATAAGCATCGTTAGAATATCTGAATGACTGAATGCCTGACTGGTGACTGAATGCATATCTGGTCTTTCCAATGACTCGCGGTGGCCTGCCGATGTACCGAGCCAGTGCTGCTATCCTCCCAGACAAGTCTGGTACCAATTTGCTGACCCCGAAAGGATGGAGGGCTTGGTGGGCCATGGGCGCGGAGATCAATTCCATGTGCGTGTTGCAGGGCGCCTCCGACCACTGCGCCACACGCGCCTTTATAGATGCAGTAGTATTTACTAGTTTAAATGGCTGTTGAAAAATGACGATGACTATCTGTTGAAACTCGGACTGTAGTTATTTGCATCGTATATTTTGAAGCATTAACGTCACCAACGACACCACTGAGGGCACAGAGGAGAGTAACACAATATAAACGATGTCCGCTTATAAACACTAGCCAAACACAGACAACACCGTGGTTTTAAAACCATGAAGTTCTTGCAAAATCAAGGCATTCGGCGTTTGACGTACAGTAGTATGCTTGTAAGCATTTGTAAAAATATTTTTTTTAATTCTACAAAATTCGACATCGGATGTTGTGCGTATCCTAGCACTTCTTGCATTCGATTCGTTTTCTCTCATCCATTATTCGTGAAATTCTTCGGATTTATGAGTTTGGCTGATGTTCTAAGACTTTTGTTTTTCATTGTGTTTGTTCTCTGAACACCGGGATAGAGGTGCTAGCTCGCTCCTAGACCTCTCCCACAGGCATGCGGCGTCTTTTTTTGGATTGGATGGAGCCAACTGATCTCAGACAAGTCTGGTACGAATATCGCGATGCCCTTATAGAAGGAAGGCTTGATGAGCCCAAAACAGAAGAGAAACGCCGCTTTGCTCTTAGTGAACGGCATGCTTCCCACTGTTCTATTGGTCTTCTCTCTCTATCTCTAATTACATTTGTATCTAAATCTACATGCATTTGACTTTAATTAATAGCTTTAAAACCAAACAAAACGTTAAGTTTGTAGTTATATTTACATTTAGTTCCATTGATTCAAAAAAAGGAGCATAATGCCTGCTGTGTAGTTTTTCACCGTCTCTCTATTTTCAAAGGGACCTAATTTGGACTTCCTTTTGGGGTCTGGTGGACTCCGTGTCTTTTTCATTAGTTTGCAGTAATCTAGTGGAGTCTCTATGCTTAATATTAATCGCTGCTCCTTTGTTTCCGTTCTTTGCTGCTGTTACCGATTAGCCAGATGAATAGAATCTTCACCGTGTCAAAGATGAAGGAACAGAAGGTCTAAGTAGTTTGTTTCCAATGAGCGTAAAGGAAACATTTAACTAATCGGTTAGCTGTAATAATCAATAGGCATATTTTACACTGTTTTCTGATGCATACGGTTTCTAAACACGGTTTCATTCATGAGAACGGATTAGCCAAAGATGAGGTTTGAAAGAATTTCAGTGTGTGTTTCGAATGAGAATGAAAGAAAAACGGTCGTTTAGTTCATTCAGTACAATATTTTCATTAAGATCTCAATCAGTGAAATTTAAACCATCATTTTATAAGAAGCAAGCGATTATCTAATATTTCTAGTTTCGGATTCTATAGTCATCATTTGTGTGCATAGAGAAGGAACTTCGAACCTAGACAATCACACAATTCCTTTTCCTGTTGATTTGATACGATAGGGCTAAATGTGATAAAAATCACATATGACTGAGGGTGGACCATGTTTTGTTTATTTGGCAGGATGTCGTCATTTGCATAATGTGTTATCGACAAGCGATTCCGTTCATGTTACCAGTGTAGGCAGTTGGCGAAGCAGAGGCACACCAGGGACATTACTGATAAGGAAAAACACCGGATCAAAATGGATCCAGCTGATTGTGTTGCTGTGAAAGCATGGCAGCAATTCAAAAATTATCCGTATCATTTGTTAATCAACGAATTTATCATAAAGTAGTTCAAGCGAACGTCAGTGAAGTCTCTATTAGTTCGAGTCGCACGCCAGAGATGCTTATTGAACTTTCGTTGCTGGTTCGAATAACACAAAGTGCAAAATATTTTTCGCATGGGGTACTCTATTAATTTTGTTTTTAGCGAGTGTACGCAATGACAGCTTGCCGGTCTCTGCTGTGAAGCTGTCGGAAGCAACGTGTAAGTAAATTCGGGACAGCAAACAGATGGAACCTGTCTCCTGAATCCACCTGCACCTCGGCGCAGATTGTTTTTTCTTTTCACTTAAATTTAACCATCTATCCATTCGTGACATGTTGTCTGGCGATTAGTCAGCTTAATATTCTTCATATGAGGGAGGCATGTGAAAAGCAGGTAGGAAATTTGTGGAAGTATCAGAGTAAGAGTCAGTGGGTTTATGTTGAAAATGGGGCAATGAGTGGTCAATTTTGAGATGATACTTCTACAAGTGGGATTCATGGATTTGACACGTTATTAAGATTGTGAGATAATGTATCCTGTGTTTATTGATCGGTTCGTCTCATAACTACTCAACTAATGTGGAGATGATGTAGGAACCGAGCTGTGAAGGCTAGCTAACACATTTTCTGAAGGATCATTTCATTCTATGAAAGGCTCCGATTTCGAATAAGAGACAGACACTATAGAAATGGTCGAAAGAAGTGGTGCCTGTTACGCAACGGTTATAAGGCCTTATTAAAATTCATGACCGTCCCCATCACTGTTCAACATCACTGGACGTGGGCACTTAGCAAAATCCTGTCGAGGCGTTAAAAAACCACTTCATCAGTGTACTTCTTTAGATTGTTAACATACGCGAGGTTTCCATAGAAGTTTTACTCGACTGACTTCCCGACGTATTCGTCTTCTTCAGAGCCAATGGATCCGAGTCGGTCGTCGGAAGCAGTTCGTTCTCGCGTTGTGGGTCTTCGTAGTTGTACCTGATTGAATCTTCTGGAATTCCAAAGAGTACTTCTCTCAGCAGAGCCTATTCCTATAACTATAACCCACTATAAAGAGCGGTAGTTTTTGATTGTTCATTGATAATGATAAGTATCCGTGAAGACAGCCTTTCTTACAATAGTCGGTTTTGTATCAGCTAGCACGTAATGTCAATTACTTTTTAGAAAGCGACCATTATTCGACCTTGGCGTGAATAATCAATGTGCTTCTTCAGAATGTTTAGCTTAGAGAAGATTTTTGTAGAAGTTCTATTCGGCTAACCTTTCAATGTCTTCGTCTCGTTCCGAACCGATTGATTCGAGTGGATGGTCCACAGCTGCTTCATCAGTGTTATTTGCATTCTACGTTGATAAATCACGTTTCGAATGCAAAGGTTTTCTGTTCCGCCAAACTTATTGTGTTTCACATGTGGCGGCATCGAAACAAACTGTCCCTACCGTATACAACTTTCTGGACGGAATTTGTTCTTCGTTTCACGAACCACATCGTCTGTAGCTATTGAAAATTTAATTGCCATGAACAGAAATGTGACAAGAGTTCAACATCGATGTCGACTACAAACAGTACCAGTTTGGAAGGCACAACGATGGTATGTGTTCCAAGCTAGTTGCGATCGCCGTTAATAAGTGCAACTCCTGGCCATTCGATGTAATTTTTTATGTGATCGCGATTCGTCGATGTGTTAGACGATGAGTTGTAATAAATTATCGCCGTGCGAATAAGCGCCTATGAAATTATGATGATTGGATAATGGTCGATTCCGTTGCTTGGATCAGTTACACATTCGTGGGTTCAACGACATCATCTTCGCAATATACACTTTCTCTCCGTCTATCTTTCTGTTTTCACTTTCCTCGTTTTTCCCTTGCTAAACAGATTTTGCTTAGATCAATGTATCTGGTAACTATAGAAGATGCAATTCTGGTTATGATAAGCAAAGGAAAATGTTTCTAACGTCGATCAATTTTATTGGGATTCGCCGTCACATTCGTGTGTTATTTATAAATTCGACAAAGCACTGGACATGAATTCATCGTGTGCTAAAGGAGTTGGAACGGGTTTTGGTTGTACGTTCCTGGGTAATCCAACCCTGATACACACCGTTGAGTTCATTTTAAAGCAGGATTTTATAAACTGAGAAGAGTTTCGACACCAACCTATCTCAGAACATGCCTATGTTATGGCACAACTCGGTGAGGTATCCATAAACACTTCCGCGCTGGTAGTATTGAAAATAAATACCAATGTAAAGGCGACCTTCACGTGAGCGGAACTCAGTCGGAAGCTCTGGCATATGACAGAAACTAATGGATATTTTTTGATGGTTAGTCAAATGACTATTCGGCTATTGACTAGTTGTTGCCAGAGTTGGCTTAGTTCCCGTTGGAAGTATAGCTACTTTTCTTGCTAAGGAAATTCTGTCTGCGTGACCAACCATCATGCATTGGAGACTTCATATTATTATTAGCATCACTGCCTAACCTCTATATTTAGCTTTTCTCTAGAATTAAGATGAATACCCCGCCATTGCTTCAATTCAGAACTAAGTTTATATCCCTTGTGCAACAATAAACGGTTTTTGGAATGACGAGTATACTGAGTGTCACCTTAATTATCAATCTTTAACACTGCTCCAAAGCATGCTATTTATTTAGGGAGTTCTTCTGACCATAACATGTCATTATTGTCAGTGATGAACTACCAACTCCACCCTAGTGCACAACTATGAGACATTTGCATGGTGTTAATAGTATCCTGCCGTACTTACATCAGTTGCCAAACAGTCGAAGGTGGGCCGGATACTTAATGCGTACGAATGATAACCGATGAACAAGAGCCGTTAGTAACTGGATTCCTCGAAATGTCAAACGTACTGCAGGAAGACCACCGACCCGATGGCCAGAGTTCTTCACTTAAAACTTAGAAGAAAAATATGATGTTCGACGAATTCCTAGAGCGAGCAGAACCCAATGTGCTACTCTTGCACTAAACAAGATGGGCCGGATACTTAATGCGTACGAATGATAACCGATGAACAAAAGCCGTTAGTAACTGGATTCCTCGGAATGTCAAACGTACTGCAGGAAGACCACCGACCCGATGGCCAGAGTTCTTCACTTAAAACTTAGAAGAAAAATATGATGTTCGACGAATTCCTAGAGCGAGCAGAACCCAATGTGCTACTCTTGCACTAAACAAGGAAGAATGGAAGATTAACTGGCACCTGCCCGAATCACTCGATGATCAACGACACTACAAGTGATACAGGTGATATCCAGTTAATTTAATGTCAAATGTTTGCCGATCTCAAAACAACTCTATGAGCTATGTGAACCAACCGTGCCATCACGTGGCGTTCTTCGCCGATGTAAAACCGTGCAGCCGTTGCAGTTGCACTTTTTCCGAGTATCTTGTGATATTATGAGTGACTAGTTTGCATGTTCCTGTGCAGCAAAGATTTTCGAGGGTTGTGGTGGTGGGAAGGAAGAGAGGGTGATTAATTATGATACGACGACGACGACGATACAGCGTCGAGCGAGGATGGCCCGTCCCGCCACCGGGTGATATATGAGCGACCAGCCACAGCGACAATCTCAGTTATCGATTAGTGACATTGTCAAGGTCCTGCACAGAATTCCTGGTGACCATTTGTCATGTTAAGTGGTCGATAATAATGACGTAAACGATGTCTCAATGAACATTGCTGATTTTATTAGTGTAGCAAGTGATAATTAATTATCGTGTTCGTGGCGTTCATTATTAATTATTTCGAATCGTAAACATCGTACTCGACAATTTGGTCGCTCGTTTTGTGAACGAAGAAACTGAGTGTTTGGAGAACACTCACGATAAACCCGAACTTTTTTCCCTGCTCAGTCGGCGGCAACATAGCGAAGAGTGAACGATGAGAAAAGGCCACACACTGGAAGATACCGTAGTCCTTGGCGTGGACGGACGTGTAATTCGTAATGTCGTCGTGTTAATGACCACATTTAACTGCGTGCTTGTCGTTCGTTCATTGCTTGATACGTACTAATTAACATCATCGGAACAACTGCGGACTACCGTATAAGGCAGGTTACGGTAGGTGATAGCCTTCGATAGTTAAGGTTTGTTAGAAAAAACGAAATTTCCGATGAAACGAATACAAAAACCTCCTGTTCTCTTTGTACTCATTGTATTGGAACTACTGAGATCAATTCGTTGTCGAGATTTTTTACTTTGACGTCTTCTATTAGTTAACTATTTTAGTTCTTGATATAGGGCGGACAGTACATTGATAGTAATGTCTGTCATCACGAGCATAGTGCTTGTTCGATTCCGCTCGGCGCCAACCAAGCCTCTGATCCTCCCGGGGTCGGGGAATTGGTACCGGACTTGTCTGGGAAAAAATCACTCTCTGCAATCTAATTGGGAACGCTCCAGCCCGGCTATAAAAAAATCATTCTCTACAATCCAATTGGGAACACTACAGCCCGGCTATCTCAGGACTGCATGGAGAATCGACTCGACCAGCATTCTGCGACATTCAGGATGAAATGAAAATCCTCAAGCAGTAGCCGAAGCCACATGTAAAAACTTGAAAGGCCTTTCATGGACGATGGATGCGGAGAAACGAATTGAATGTGAGAAGTGCCGGGATCCGCACAGTAGATGTGAAGGCGGATCAAATAAAAAAGAATTTAATTCTTGATATTTTATGATTAAGTTCTTAGTAGCTCAAATGTCTAACCCTAGGTGGATTTAGTGTGATATCTCATGTCAAAACACTATCCCTGCAGTGAGTTCCTTGGAATGCAGTCGAAATATAATGAGAAGATGTTGAATTGAATAGGTTTTTTAAGCAATGTCTAGGAAATTAATTAGTTTTTCTTTTCTTTCCTGTAGAAGCACTTGTTTCAGTGGATACCAAGATCGATGAGTAACGTGTTGACTTACATGGCTTGCAAATATAGTTTAACTGAGTGCAACTCTAGCTGCTTAAGAATGAGACCGTCGTAGGTTTCTGCAAGTGGTCAAAATTGGCGTACTGTCTTTTCATCAGCGATGGTGGGCAATAATGTTGTGAGGCACTTCTGAACAAGGACAGTAAATGTTGACTATTCTGGAAGTAAAGACGGCTTGGAAGACGAGCTGTGACTCAAATTATTCCACTGAAGAGTCGAGTGTTTTTGATTTCTTCAGCCACGTTTGGTTAACTTTTCCTAAAAGGTTATTAATGTCCATTGCGATGGTAGCATCAGATAAGGGGAGCAAGTTGCCGAATTCATTACTGAAGTCATGTAGTTAGTAGTCGTCAGTAACACTTTTGACCTCTGTAAACCATCTAATAAGACTGCGCAAAAATTTTGTTAAACTGCTAAAATAGAATGAGTGGACATCTGTTGCCAGAGTTTAGCTCCCTCATCTCTGGCGTAGCAGCATCAGTCGCACAATATCGACCATATGAAGTGGATTTAAGTGAAGGCTTTCAATTTTAAATTGTATACATACATATATGCATATATGGTAGGCGTATAGGTAGGCATATAT